>CAKAJE020002133.1:0-151172 GCA_916610135.2 Macropis europaea
AAACAAAATATAAAATGATCTAATCGGGTCTCTGATTGGCCTATCATAGATGTTTAATAGGGTATTTTACTCGCCTTTCCACGCGCTTTAAGATGCCGCTTAGCCCAATACGCTATCTGAAATAGGAGCGACGTAAATGGAACAAATGTGATATAATTTCGCTGAATTCTTAAATTAACCATAATATCAAATGATCTTATCGGGTCTCTGTTTGCCCTACCCTAGAAGTTTAATAGTGCATTTTACTCCACATTTCTTGCGCTTTGAGATGCCGCTTAGCCCAATACGCTATCTGAAATATCAGCGACGTAAATTGAACAAATGTTACAGAATTTCGCTGAATTCTCATATTAACCAAAATATAAAATGATCTAATCGGGTCTCTGATTGCCCTATCATAGAAGTTTGATAGTGCATTTTACTCGACATTCCACGCGCTTTGAGATTCCGCCTAGCCCAGTACGCTATCTGAAATAGGAGCGACGTAAGTTGAACAAATGTGACAGAATTACGCTGAATTCTTATATTAACCGCAATATAAAATGATCTAATCGGGTCTCTGTTTGCCTTATCCTAGAAGTTTAATAGTGCATTTTACTCGCCATGTCATGCGCTTTGAGATGCCGCTTAGCCCAGTACGCTATATGAAATATGAGCGACGTAAATTGAACAAATGTGATAGAATTTCGCTGAATTCTTATATTAACCAAAATACAAAATGATCTAATCGGGTCTCTGATTGCCCTATCATAGAAGTTTAATAGTGCATTTTACTCGCCATTCTACGCGCTTTAAGATGCCGCCTAGCCCAGTACGCTATTTGAAATAGGAGCGACGTAAATTGAACAAATGTGATAGAATTTCCCTGAATTCTTATATTAACCTTAATGTAAAATGATCTAATCGGGTCTCTGTTCGCCCTACCCGAGAAGTTTAATAGTGCATTTCACTCGTCATGTCATGCGCTTTGAGTTGCCGCTTAGCCCAATACGCTATCTGAAATAGGAGCGACGTAAATTGAACAACTGTGATAGAATTTCGCTGAATTTTTATAATAACCAAAATATAAAATGATCTAATCGGGTCTCTGATTGCCCTATCATAGAAGTTTAATATTGCATTTTACTCGCCATTCCACGCGCTTTAAGATGCCTCCTAGCTCAGTACGCTATCTGAAATAGGAGCGACGAAAGTTGAACAAATGTGATAGAATTACGCTGAATTCTTATATTACCCGTAATATAAAATGATCTAATCGGGTCTCTGTTTGCCTTATCCTAGAAGTTTAATAGTGCATTTTACTCGTCATTTCATGCGCTTTGAGATGTCGCATAGCCCAATACGCTATCTGAAATAGGAACGACGTAAATTGAACAAATGTGATAGAATTTTTCTGAATTCTTAAATTAACCATAATATAAAATGATCTAATCGGGTCTCTGTTTGCCCTACCCTTGAAGTTTAATAGTGCATTTTACTCGCCATTTCATGCGCTTTGAGATGCCGCTTAGCCCAATACGCTATCTGAAATAGAGCGACGTAAATTGAACAAATGTGAGAGAATTTCGCTGAATTCTTATATTAACCAAAATATAAAATGATCTAATCGGGTCTCTGATTGCCCTATCATAGAAGTTTAGTAGTGCATTTTACTCGCCCTTCCACGCGCTTTGAGATGCCGCCGAGCCCAGTACGCTATCTGAAAGAGGAGCGACGTAAGTTGAACAAATGTGATAGAATTACGCTGAATTCTTATATTAACCGTAATATAAAATGATCTAATCGGGTCTCTGTTTGCCTTATCCTAGAAGTTTAATAGTGCATGTTACTCGCCATTTCATGCGCATTGAGATGCCGCTTAGCCCAATACGCTATCTGAAATAGGAGCGACGTAAATTGAACAAATGTGATAGAATTTCGCTGAATTCTTATATTAACCGTAATATAAAATGATCTATTCGGGTTTCTGTTCGCCCTACCCCAGAAGTTTAATAGAGCATCTCACTCGTCAATCAATGCGCTTTGAGATGCCGCTTAGCCCAATACGCTATCTGAAATAGGAGCGACGTAAATTGAACAAATGTGATAGAATTTCGCTGAATTCTTATATTAACCAAAATACAAAATGATCTAATCGGGTCTTTGATTGCCCTATCATAGAAGTTTAATAGTGCATTTTACTCGCCATTCTACGCGCTTTAAGATGCCGCCTAGCCCAGTACGCTATCTGAAATAGGAGCTACGTAAGTTGAACAAATGTGACAGAATTACGCTGAATTCTTATATTAATCTTAATGTAAATGATCTAATCTGGTCTCTGTTCGCCCTACCCTAGAAGTTTAATAGTGCATTTCACTCGTCATTTCATGCGCTTTGAGATTGCGCTTAGCCCAATAAGCTATCTGAAATAGGAGCGACGTAAATTGAACAAATGTGATAGAATTTCGCTGAATTCTTATATTATCCAAAATATAAAATGATCTAATCGGGTCTCTGATTGCCCTATCATAGAAGTTTAATAGTGCATTTTACTCTCCACTCCGCGCGCTTTAAGATACCGCCTAGCCCAGTATGCTATCTGAAATAGGAGCGACGTAAATTGAACAAATGTGATAGAATTTCGCTGAATTCTTATATTAACCGTAATATAAAATGATCTAATCGGGTATCTGTTTGCCTTACCCTAGAAGTTTAATAGTGCATTTTTAATCGCCATTTCATGGGCTTTGAGATGCCGCTTAGCCCAATACGCTATCTGAAATAGGAGCGACGTAAATTGAACAAATGTGATAGAATTACGCTGAATTCTTATATTAACCGTAATATAAAATGATCTAATCGGGTCTCTGATTGCCCTATCATAGAAGTTTAATAGTGCATTTTACTCGCCATGTCTTGCGCTTTGAGATGCAGATTACCCCAATACGCTATCTGAAATAGGAGCGACGTAAATTGAACAAATGTGATAGAATTTCGCTGAATTCTTATATTAACCAAAACATAAAATGATCTAATCGGGTCTCTGATAGCCCTATCATAGAAGTTTAATAGTGCATTTTACTCGCCATTCCACGCGCTTTAAGATGCCGCCTAGCCCAGTACGCTATCTGAAAGAGGAGTGACGTAAGTTGAACAAATGTGATAGAATTACGCTGAATTCTTATATTAACCGTAATATAAATGATCTAATCGGGTCTCTGTTTGCCTTATCCTAGAAGTTTAATAGTGCATTTTACTCGTCATTTCATGCGCTTTGAGATGTCGCATAGCCCAATACGCTATCTGAAATAGGAACGACGTAAATTGAACAAATGTGATAGAATTTTTCTGAATTCTTAAATTAACCATAATATAAAATGATCTAATCGGGTCTCTGTTTGCCCTACCCTTGAAGTTTAATAGTGCATTTTACTCGCCATTTCATGCGCTTTGAGATGCCGCTTAGCCCAATACGCTATCTGAAATAGAGCGACGTAAATTGAACAAATGTGAGAGAATTTCGCTGAATTCTTATATTAACCAAAATATAAAATGATCTAATCGGGTCTCTGATTGCCCTATCATAGAAGTTTAGTAGTGCATTTTACTCGCCCTTCCACGCGCTTTGAGATGCCGCCTAGCCCAGTACGCTATCTGAAATAGGAGCTACGTAAGTTGAACAAATGTAACAGAATTACGCTGAATTCTTATATTAACCGCAATATAGAATGATCTAATCGGGTCTCTGTTTGCCTTATCCTAGAAGTTTAATAGTGCATTTTACTCGCCATTTCATGCGCTTTGAGATGCCGCTTAGCCCAGTACGCTATCTGAAATATGAGCGACGTAAATTGAACAAATGTGATAGAATTTCGCTGAATTCTTATATTAACCAAAATATAAAATGATCTAATCGGGTCTCTGATAGCCCTATCATAGAAGTTTAATAGTGCATTTTACTCACCATTCCACGCGCTTTAAGATGCCGCCTAGCCCAGTACGCTATCTGAAAGAGGAGCGACGTAAGTTGAACAAATGTGATAGAATTACGCTGAATTCTTATATTAACCGTAATATAAAATGATCTAATCGGGTCTCTGTTTGCCTTATCCTAGAAGTTTAATAGAGCATCTCACTCGTCAATCAATGCGCTTTGAGATGCCGCTTAGCCCAATACGCTATCTGAAATAGGAGCGACGTAAATTGAACAAATGTGATAGAATTTCGCTGAATTCTTATATTAACCAAAATACAAAATGATCTAATCGGGTCTTTGATTGCCCTATCATAGAAGTTTAATAGTGCATTTTACTCGCCATTCTACGCGCTTTAAGATGCCGCCTAGCCCAGTACGCTATCTGAAATAGGAGCTACGTAAGTTGAACAAATGTGACAGAATTACGCTGAATTCTTATATTAACCTTAATGTAAAATGATCTAATCTGGTCTCTGTTCGCCCTACCCTAGAAGTTTAATAGTGCATTTCACTCGTCATTTCATGCGCTTTGAGATTGCGCTTAGCCCAATAAGCTATCTGAAATAGGAGCGACGTAAATTGAACAAATGTGATAGAATTTCGCTGAATTCTTATATTATCCAAAATATAAAATGATCTAATCGGGTCTCTGATTGCCCTATCATAGAAGTTTAATAGTGCATTTTACTCTCCACTCCGCGCGCTTTAAGATACCGCCTAGCCCAGTATGCTATCTGAAATAGGAGCGACGTAAATTGAACAAATGTGATAGAATTTCGCTGAATTCTTATATTAACCGTAATATAAAATGATCTATTCGGGTTTCTGTTCGCCCTACCCCAGAAGTTTAATAGAGCATTTCACTCGTCAATCCATGCGCTTTGAGATGCCGCTTAGCCCAATACGCTATCTGAAATAGGAGCGACGTAAATTAAACAAATGTAATAGAATTACGCTGAATTCTTATATTAACCAAAATACAAAATGATCTAATCGGGTCTCTGATTGCCCTACCCTAGAAGTTTAATAGTGCATTTTACTCGCCATGTCTTGCGCTTTGAGATGCAGCTTACCCCAATACGCTATCTGAAATAGGAGCGACGTAAATTGAACAAATGTGATAGAATTTCGCTGAATTCTTATATTAACCAAAACATAAAATGATCTAATCGGGTCTCTGATAGCCCTATCATAGAAGTTTAATAGTGCATTTTACTCGCCCTTCCACGCGCTTTGAGATGCCGCCTAGCCCACTACGCTATCTGAAATAGGAGCGATGTAAGTTGAACAAATGTGATAGAATTACGCTGAATTCTTATATTAACCGTAATATAAAATGATCTAATCGGGTCTCTGTTTGCCCTACCCTAGAAGTTTAATAGTGCATTTTACTCGTCATTTCATGCGCTTTGAGATGTCGCATAGCCCAATACGCTATCTGAAATAGGAACGACGTAAATTGAACAAATGTGATAGAATTTTTCTGAATTCTTAAATTAACCATAATATAAAATGATCTAATCGGGTCTCTGTTTGCCCTACCCTTGAAGTTTAATAGTGCATTTTACTCGCCATTTCATGCGCTTTGAGATGCCGCTTAGCCCAATACGCTATCTGAAATAGAGCGACGTAAATTGAACAAATGTGAGAGAATTTCGCTGAATTCTTATATTAACCAAAATATAAAATGATCTAATCGGGTCTCTGATTGCCCTATCATAGAAGTTTAGTAGTGCATTTTACTCGCCCTTCCACGCGCTTTGAGATGCCGCCTAGCCCAGTACGCTATCTGAAATAGGAGCTACGTAAGTTGAACAAATGTAACAGAATTACGCTGAATTCTTATATTAACCGCAATATAGAATGATCTAATCGGGTCTCTGTTTGCCTTATCCTAGAAGTTTAATAGTGCATTTTACTCGCCATTTCATGCGCTTTGAGATGCCGCTTAGCCCAGTACGCTATCTGAAATATGAGCGACGTAAATTGAACAAATGTGATAGAATTTCGCTGAATTCTTATATTAACCAAAATATAAAATGATCTAATCGGGTCTCTGATAGCCCTATCATAGAAGTTTAATAGTGCATTTTACTCACCATTCCACGCGCTTTATGATGCCGCCGAGCCCAGTACGCTATCTGAAAGAGGAGCGACGTAAGTTGAACAAATGTGATAGAATTACGCTGAATTCTTATATTAACCGTAATATAAAATGATCTAATCGGGTCTCTGTTTGCCTTATCCTAGAAGTTTAATAGTGCATGTTACTCGCCATTTCATGCGCATTGAGATGCCGCTTAGCCCAATACGCTATCTGAAATAGGAGCGACGTAAATTGAACAAATGTGATAGAATTTCGCTGAATTCTTATATTAACCGTAATATAAAATGATCTATTCGGGTTTCTGTTCGCCCTACCCCAGAAGTTTAATAGAGCATCTCACTCGTCAATCAATGCGCTTTGAGATGCCGCTTAGCCCAATACGCTATCTGAAATAGGAGCGACGTAAATTGAACAAATGTGATAGAATTTCGCTGAATTCTTATATTAACCAAAATACAAAATGATCTAATCGGGTCTTTGATTGCCCTATCATAGAAGTTTAATAGTGCATTTTACTCGCCATTCTACGCGCTTTAAGATGCCGCCTAGCCCAGTACGCTATCTGAAATAGGAGCTACGTAAGTTGAACAAATGTGACAGAATTACGCTGAATTCTTATATTAATCTTAATGTAAAATGATCTAATCTGGTCTCTGTTCGCCCTACCCTAGAAGTTTAATAGTGCATTTCACTCGTCATTTCATGCGCTTTGAGATTGCGCTTAGCCCAATAAGCTATCTGAAATAGGAGCGACGTAAATTGAACAAATGTGATAGAATTTCGCTGAATTCTTATATTATCCAAAATATAAAATGATCTAATCGGGTCTCTGATTGCCCTATCATAGAAGTTTAATAGTGCATTTTACTCTCCACTCCGCGCGCTTTAAGATACCGCCTAGCCCAGTATGCTATCTGAAATAGGAGCGACGTAAATTGAACAAATGTGATAGAATTTCGCTGAATTCTTATATTAACCGTAATATAAAATGATCTAATCGGGTATCTGTTTGCCTTACCCTAGAAGTTTAATAGTGCATTTTAATCGCCATTTCATGGGCTTTGAGATGCCGCTTAGCCCAATACGCTATCTGAAATAGGAGCGACGTAAATTGAACAAATGTGATAGAATTACGCTGAATTCTTATATTAACCGTAATATAAAATGATCTAATCGGGTCTCTGTTTGCCTTATCCTAGAAGTTTAATAGTGCATTTTACTCGCCATTTCATGCGCTTTGAGATGCCGCTTAGCCCAGTACGCTATCTGAAATATGAGCGACGTAAATTGAACAAATGTGATAGAATTTCGCTGAATTCTTATATTAACCAAAATATAAAATGATCTAATCGGGTCTCTGTTTGCCTTATCCTAGAAGTTTAATAGTGCATTTTACTCACCATTTCTTGTGCATTGAGATGCCGCTTAGCCCAATACGCTATCTGAATATCAGCGACGTAAATTGAACAAATGTGATAGAATTTCGCTGAATTCTTATATTATCCCAAAATATAAAATGATGTAATCGGGTCTCTGATTGCCCTATCATAGAAGTTTAGTAGTGCATTTTACTCGCCCTTCCCACGCGCTTTGAGATGCCGCCTAGCCCACTACGGTATCTGAAATAGGAGCGACGTAAGTTGAACAAATGTGATAGAATTACGCTGAATTCTTATATTAACCGTAATATAAAATGATCTAATCGGGTCTCTGATTGCCCTACCCTAGAAGTTTAATAGTGCATTTTACTCGTCATTTCATGCGCTTTGAGATGTCGCATAGCCCAATACGCTATCTGAAATAGGAACGACGTAAATTGAACAAATGTGATAGAATTTTTCTGAATTCTTAATTTAACCATTATATAAAATGATCTAATCGGGTCTCTGCTTGCCCTACCCTTGAAGTTTAATAGTGCATTTTACTCGCCATTTCATGCGCTTTGAGATGCCGCTTAGCCCAATACGCTATCTGAAATAGGAGCGACGTAAATTGAACAAATGTGATAGAATTTCGCTGAATTCTTATATTAACCAAAATATAAAATGATCTAATCGGGGTCTCTGATTGCCCTATCATAGAAGTTTGATAGTGCATTTTACTCGACATTCCACGCGCTTTAAGTTGCCGCCTAGCCCAGTACGCTATCTGAAATAGGAGCGACGTAAGTTGAACAAATTGTGACAGAATTACGCTGAATTCTTATATTAACCGCAATATAAAATGATCTAATCGGGTCTCTGTTTGCCTTATCCTAGAAGTTTAATAGTGCATTTTACTCGCCATTTCATGCGCTTTGAGATGCCGCTTAGCCCAGTACGCTATCTGAAGTATGAGCGACGTAAATTGAACAAATGTGATAGAATTTCGCTGAATTCTTATATTAACCAAAATATAAAATGATATAATCGGGTCTCTCATAGCCCTATCATAGAAGTTTAATAGTGCATTTTACTCGCCATTCCACGCGCTTTAAGATGCCGCCTAGCCCAGTACGCTATCTGAAAGAGGAGCGACGTAAGTTGAACAAATGTGATAGAATTACGCTGAATTCTTATATTAACCGTAATATAAAATGATCTAATCGGGTCTCTGTTTGCCTTATCCTAGAAGTGTAATAGTGCATGTTACTCGCCATTTCATGCGCTTTGAGATGCCGCTTAGCCCAATACGCTATCTGAAATAGGAGTGACGTAAATTGAACAAGTGTGATAGAATTTCGCTGAATTCTTTTATTAACCATAATGTAAAATGATCTTATCGCGTCTCTGTTTGCCCTACCCTAGAAGTTTAATAGTGCATTTTACTCGCCATTTCATGCGCTTTGAGATGCCGCTTAGCCCAATACGCTATCTGAAATAGGAGCGACGTAAATTTAACAAATGTAATAGAATTTCCCTGAAATCTTATATTAAACAAAATATAAAATGATCTAATCGAGTGCCTGATTGCCCTATCATAGAAGTTTAGTAGTTCATTTTACTCGCCATTCCACGCGCTTTAAGATGCCGCCTAGCCCAGTACGCTATCTGAAATAGGAGCGACGTAACTTGAACAAATGTGATAGAATTACGCTGAATTCTTATATTAACCGTAACATAAAATGATCTAATCGGGTCTCTGTTTGCCTTATCCTAGAAGTTTAATAGTGCATTATACTCGCCATTTCATGCGCTATTAGATGCCGCTTAGCCCAGGACGCTATCTGAAATAGGAACGACGTAAATTGAACAAATGTGATAGAATTTCGCTGAATTCTTATATTAACCAAAATATAAAATGATCTAATCGGGTCTCTGATTGCCCTATCATAGAAGTTTGATAGTGTATTTTACTCGACATTCCACGCGCTTTATGTTGCCGCCTAGCCCAGTACGCTAACTGAAATAGGAGCTACGTATGTTGAACAAATGTGACAGAATTACGCTGAATTCTTATATTAACCGTAATATAAAATGATCTAATCGGGTCTCTGTTTGCCTTATCCTAGAAGTTTAATAGTGCATTTTACTCGCCATTCCACGCGCTTTAAGATGCTGCCTAGCCCAGGACGCTATCTGAAATACGAGCTACGTAAGTTGAACAAATGTGACAGAGTTACGCTGAATTCTTATATTAACCGCAATATAAAATGATCTAATCGGGTCGCTGTTTGCCTTATCCTAGAAGTTTAATAGTGCATTTTACTCGCTATTTCATGCGCTTTGAGATGCCGCTCAGCCCAATAAGCTATCTGAAATAGGAGCGACGTAAATTGAACAAATGTGATAGAATTTCGCTGAATTCTTATATTAACCAAAACATAAAATGATCTAATCGGGTCTCTGATTGCCCTATCATTGAAGTTTAATAGTGCATTTTACCCGCCATTCCACGCGCTTTAAGATGCCGCCTAGCCCAGTACGCTGTCTGAAATAGGAGCTACGTAAGTTGAACAAATGTGTCCGAGTTACGCTGAATTCTTATATTAACCGCAATATAAAATGATCTAATCGGGTCTCTGTTTGCCTTATCCTAGAAGTTTAATAGTGCATTTTACTCGCCATTTCATGCGCTTTGAGATGCCGCTTAGCCCAATACGCTATCTGAAATAGGAGTTACGTAAGTTGAACAAATGTGACAGAATTACGCTGAATTCTTATATTTACCGTAATATAAAATGATCTAATCGGGTCGCTGTTTGCCTTATCCTAGAAGTTTAATAGTGCATTTTACTCGCTATTTCACGCGCTTTGAGATGCCGCTTAGCCCAATACGCTATCTGAAAAAGGAGCGACGTAAATTGAACAAATGTGATAGAATTTCGCTGAATTCTTATATTAACCTCAATGTAAAATGATCTAATCGGGTCTTCGTTCGCCCTACCCTAGAAGTTTAATAGTGCATTTCACTCGTCATTTCATGCGCTTTGAGATGCCGCTTAGCCCAATACGCTATCTGAAATATCAGCGACGTAAATTGAACAAATCTGAGAGAATTTCGCTGAATTCTTAAATTAACCATAATATAAAATGATCTTATCGGGTCTCTGTTTGCACTACCCTAGAAGTTTAATAGTGCATTTTACTCGTCATTTCATGCGCTTTGAGATGCCACATAGCACAATAAGATTTCTGAAATAGGAGCGACGTAAACTGAACAAACGTGATAGAATTTTTCTGAATTCTTAAATTAACCATAATATAAAATGATCTAATCGGGTCTCCGTTTGCCCTACCCTTGAAGTTTAATAGTGCATTTTACTCGCCTTTCCACGCGCTTTAAGATGCCGCCTAGCCCAGTACGCTATCTGAAATAGGAGCGACGTAAATTGAACAAATGTGATAGAATTTCCCTGAAATCTTATATTAAACAAAATATAAAATGATCTAATCAGGTCTCTGATTGCCCTAGCATAGAAGTTTAATAGTGCATTTTACTCGACATTGCGCGCGCTTTAGGATGCCGCCTAGCCCAGTACGCTATCTGCAATAGGAGCGACGTAAATTGAGCAAATGTGATAGAATTTCGCTGAATTCTTAAATTAACCATAATATAAAATGATCTAATGGGGCCTCTGTTTGCCCTACCCTAGAAGTTTAATAGTGTATTTTACTCGTCATTTCATGCGCTTTAAGATGCCGCTTAGCCCAATACGCTATCTGAAATAGGAGCGATGTAAATTGATCAAATGTGATAGAATTTCGCTGAATTCTTTTATTAACCATAACGTAAAATGATCTAATCGGGTCTCTGTTCGCCCTAGCTTAGAAGCTTAATTGTGCATTTTATTCGTCATTTCATGCGCTTTGAGATGCCGCTTAGCCCAATACGCTATCTGAAATAGGAGCGACGTAAATTGAACAAATGTGATAGAATTTCGCTGAATTCTTATATTAACCAAAATATAAAATGATCTAATCGGGTCTCTGTTTGCCCTACCCTAGAAGATTAATAGTGCATTTTACTCGCCATTTCTCGCGCTTTGAGATGCCGCTTAGCCCAATACGCTATCTGAAATATCAGCGACGTAAATTGAACAAATCTGAGAGAATTTCGCTGAATTCTTAAATTAACCATAATATAAAATGATCTTATCGGGTCTCTGTTTGCACAACCCTAGAAGTTTAATAGTGCATTTTACTCGACATTTCTTGCGCTTTGAGATGCCGCTTAGTCCAATACGCTATCTGAAATATCAGCGACGTAAATTGAACAAATGTGAGAGAATTTCGCTGAATTCTTATATTAACCAAAATATAAAATGATCTAATCGGGTCTCTGATTACCCTATCATAGAAGTTTAGTAGTGCATTTTACTCGACATTCCGCGCGCTTTAGGATGCCGCCTAGCCCAGTACGCTATCTGAAATAGGAGCGACGTAAATTGAACAAATGTGTTAGAATTTCGCTGAATTATTATATTAACCAAAATATAAAATAATCTAATCGGGTCTCTGATTTCCCTATCATAGAAGTTTAACAGTGCATTTGACTCGCCATTTCATGCGCTTTGAGATGCCGCTTAGCCGAATACGCTATCTGAAATAGGGGCGACGTAAATTGAACAAATGTGATAGAATTACTCTGAATTCTTATATTAACCGTAATATAAAATGATCTAATCGGGTCTCTGTTTGCCTTACACTAGAAGTTTAATAGTGCATTTTACTCGCCATTTCATGCGCTTTGAGATGCCGCTTAGCCCAATACGCTATCTGAAATAGGAGCGACGTAAATTGTACAAATGTGATAGAATTTCCCTGAAATCTTATATTAAACAAAATATAAAATGATCTAATCGAGTGCCTGATTGCCCTATCATAGAAGTTTAGTTGTTTATTTTACTCGCCATTCCACGCGCTTTAAGATGCCGCCTAGCCCAGTACGCTATCTGAAATAGGAGCGACGTAACTTGAACAAATGTGATAGAATTACGCTGAATTTTTATATTAACCATAACATAAAATGATCTAATCGGGTCTCTGTTTGCCTTATCCTAGAAGTTTAATAGTGCATTATACTCCCCATTTCATGCGCTATTAGATGCCGCTTAGCCCAGGACGCTATCTGAAATAGGAACGACGTAAATTGAACAAATGTGATAGAATTTTGCTGAATTCTTAAATTAACCATAATATAAAATGATCTAATCGGGTCTCTGTTTGCCCTACCCTAGAAGTTTAATAGTGCATTTCACTCGTCATTTCATGCGCTTTGAGATGCCGCTAAGCCCAATAAGCTGTCTGTAATAGGAGCGACGTAAATTGAACAAATGTGATAGCATTACGCTGAATTCTTATATTAACCAAAATATTAAATGATCTAATCGGGTCTCTGATTGCCCTATCATAGAAGTTTAATCGTGCATTTTACTCGCCTTTCCACGCGCTTTAAGATGCCGCCTAGCCCAGTACGCTATCTGAAATAGGAGCGACGTAAATTGAACAAATGTGATAGAATTTCCCTGAAATCTTATATTAAACAAAATATAAAATGATCTAATCAGGGTCTCTGATTGCCCTAGCATAGAAGTTTAATAGTGCATTTTACTCGCCATTCCGCGCGCTTTAGGATGCCGCCTAGCCCAGTACGCTATCTGAAATAGGAGCGACGTAAATTGAACAAATGTGATAGAATTTTGCTGAATTCTTATATTAACCGTAATATAAAATGATCTAATCGGGTCTCTGTTTGCCCTACCCTAGAAGTTTAGTAGTGCATTTTACTCGTCCTTCCACGCGCTTTAAGATGCCGCCTAGCCCAGTACGCTATCTGAAATAGGAGCGACGTAAGTTGAACAAATGTGATAGAATTACGCTGAATTCTTATATTAACCGTAATATAAAATGATCTAATCGGGTATCTGTTTGCCTTACCCTAGAAGTTTAATAGTGCATTTTAATCGCCATTTCATGGGCTTTGAGATGCCGCTTAGCCCAATACGCTATCTGAAATAGGAGCGACGTAAATTGAACAAATGTGATAGAATTACGCTGAATTCTTATATTAACCGTAATATAAAATGATCTAATCGGGTCTCTGTTTGCCTTATCCTAGAAGTTTAATAGTGCATTTTACTCGCCATTTCATGCGCTTTGAGATGCCGCTTAGCCCAGTACGCTATCTGAAATATGAGCGACGTAAATTGAACAAATGTGATAGAATTTCGCTGAATTCTTATATTAACCAAAATATAAAATGATCTAATCGGGTCTCTGTTTGCCTTATCCTAGAAGTTTAATAGTGCATTTTACTCACCATTTCATGTGCATTGAGATGCCGCTTAGCCCAATACGCTATCTGAAATATCAGCGACGTAAATTGAACAAATGTGATAGAATTTCGCTGAATTCTTATATTATCCAAAATATAAAATGATGTAATCGGGTCTCTGATTGCCCTATCATAGAAGTTTAGTAGTGCATTTTACTCGCCCTTCCACGCGCTTTGAGATGCCGCCTAGCCCACTACGGTATCTGAAATAGGAGCGACGTAAGTTGAACAAATGTGATAGAATTACGCTGAATTCTTATATTAACCGTAATATAAAATGATCTAATCGGGTCTCTGTTTGCCCTACCCTAGAAGTTTAATAGTGCATTTTACTCGTCATTTCATGCGCTTTGAGATGTCGCATAGCCCAATACGCTATCTGAAATAGGAACGACGTAAATTGAACAAATGTGATAGAATTTTTCTGAATTCTTAATTTAACCATTATATAAAATGATCTAATCGGGTCTCTGCTTGCCCTACCCTTGAAGTTTAATAGTGCATTTTACTCGACATTTCATGCGCTTTGAGATGCCGCTTAGCCCAATACGCTATCTGAAATAGGAGCGACGTAAATTGAACAAATGTGATAGAATTTCGCTGAATTCTTATATTAACCAAAATATAAAATGATCTAATCGGGTCTCTGATTGCCCTATCATAGAAGTTTGATAGTGCATTTTACTCGACATTCCACGCGCTTTAAGTTGCCGCCTAGCCCAGTACGCTATCTGAAATAGGAGCTACGTAAGTTGAACAAATGTGACAGAATTACGCTGAATTCTTATATTAACCGCAATATAAAATGATCTAATCGTGTCTCTGTTTGCCTTATCCTAGAAGTTTAATAGTGCATTTTACTCGCCATTTCATGCGCTTTGAGATGCCGCTTAGCCCAGTACGCTATCTGAAGTATGAGCGACGTAAATTGAACAAATGTGATAGAATTTCGCTGAATTCTTATATTAACCAAAATATAAAATGATATAATCGGGTCTCTCATAGCCCTATCATAGAAGTTTAATAGTGCATTTTACTCGCCATTCCACGCGCTTTAAGATGCCGCCTAGCCCAGTACGCTATCTGAAAGAGGAGCGACGTAAGTTGAACAAATGTGATAGAATTACGCTGAATTCTTATATTAACCGTAATATAAAATGATCTAATCGGGTCTCTGTTTGCCTTATCCTAGAAGTGTAATAGTGCATGTTACTCGCCATTTCATGCGCTTTGAGATGCCGCTTAGCCCAATACGCTATCTGAAATAGGAGCGACGTAAATTAAACAAATGTAATAGAATTTCGCTGAATTCTTATATTAACCAAAATACAAAATGATCTAATCGGGTCTCTGATTGCCCTACCCTAGAAGTTTAATAGTGCATTTTACTCGCCATGTCTTGCGCTTTGAGATGCAGCTTACCCCAATACGCTATCTGAAATAGGAGCGACGTAAATTGAACAAATGTGATAGAATTTCGCTGAATTCTTATATTAACCGTAATATAAAATGATCTATTCGGGTTTCTGTTCGCCCTACCGCAGAAGTTTAATAGAGCATTTCACTCGTCAATCCATGCGCTTTGAGATGCCGCTTAGCCCAATACGCTATCTGAAATAGGAGCGACGTAAATTGAACAAATGTGATAGAATTTCGCTGAATTCTTATATTAACCAAAACATAAAATGATCTAATCGGGTCTCTGATTGCCCTAGCATAGAAGTTTAATAGTGCATTTTACTCGACATTCCGCGCGCTTTAGGATGCCGCCTAGCCCAGTACGCTATCTGAAATAGGAGCGACGTAAATTGAACAAATGTGTTAGAATTTTGCTGAATTCCTAAATTAACCATAATATAAAATGATCTAATCGGGTCTCTGTTTGCTCTACCCCAGAAGTTTAATAGTGTATTTCACTCGTCACTTCATGCGCTTTGAGATGCCGCTAAGCACAATAAGCTATCTGTAATAGGAGCGACGTAAATTGAGCAAATGTGATAGAATTTCGCTGAATTCTTTTATTAAGCAAAATGTAAAATGATCTAATCGGTCTCTGTTCGCCCTCACCTAGAAGTTTAATAGTGCATTTTATTCGCCATTTCATGCGCTTTGAGATGCCGCTTAGCCCAATACGCTATCTGAAATAGGAGCGACGTAAATTGAACAAATGTGATAGAATTTCGCTGAATTCTTATATTAACCAAAACATAAAATGATCTAATCGGGTCTCTGATTGCCCTATCATTGAAGTTTAATAGTGCATTTTACCCGCCATTCCACGCGCTTTAAGATACCGCCTAGCCCAGTACGCTATCAGAAATAGGAGCGACGTAACTTGAACAAATGTGATAGAATTACGCTGAATTCTTATATTAACCGTAACATAGAATGATCTAATCGTGTCTCTGTTTGCCTTATCCTAGAAGTTTAATAGTGCATTATACTCGCCATTTCATGCGCCATTAGATGCCGCTTAGCCCAATACGCTATCTGAAATAGGAGCGACGTAAGTTGAACAAATGTGATAGAATTTCGCTGAATTCTTATATTAACCAAAATATAAAATGATCTAATCGGGTCTCTGATTGCCCTATCATAGAAGTTTGATAGTGTATTTTACTCGACATTCCACGCGCTTTAAGTTGCCGCCTAGCCCAGTACGCTAACTGAAATAGGAGCTACGTATGTTGAACAAATGTGACAGAATTACGCTGAATTCTTATATTAACCGTAATATAAAATGATCTAATCGGGTCTCTGTTTGCCTTATCCTAGAAGTTTAATAGTGCATTTTACTCGCCATTCCACGCGCTTTAAGATGCTGCCTAGCCCAGGACGCTATCTGAAATACGAGCTACGTAAGTTGAACAAATGTGACAGAGTTACGCTGAATTCTTATATTAACCGCAATATAAAATGATCTAATCGGGTCTCTGTTTGCCTACCCTAGAAGTTTAGTAGTGCATTTTACTCGCCATGTCTTGCGCTTTGAGATGCAGCTTACCCCAATACGCTATCTGAAATAGGAGCGACGTAAACTGAACAAATGTGATAGAATTTCGCTGAATTCTTATATTAACCAAAACATAAAATGATCTAATCGGGTCTCTGATTGCCCTATCATTGAAGTTTAATAGTGCATTTTACCCGCCATTCCACGCGCTTTAAGATGCCGCCTAGCCCAGTACGCTGTCTGAAATAGGAGCTACGTAAGTTGAACAAATGTGTCCGAGTTACGCTGAATTCTTATATTAACCGCAATATAAAATGATCTAATCGGGTCTCTGTTTGCCTTATCCTAGAAGTTTAATAGTGCATTTTACTCGCCATTTCATGCGCTTTGAGATGCCGCTTAGCCCAATACGCTATCTGAAATAGGAGTTACGTAAGTTGAACAAATGTGACAGAATTACGCTGAATTCTTATATTTACCGTAATATAAAATGATCTAATCGGGTCGCTGTTTGCCTTATCCTAGAAGTTTAATAGTGCATTTTACTCGCTATTTCATGCGCTTTGAGATGCCGCTTAGCCCAATACGCTATCTGAAAAAGGAGCGACGTAAATTGAACAAATGTGATAGAATTTCGCTGAATTCTTATATTAACCTCAATGTAAAATGATCTAATCGGGTCTTCGTTCGCCCTACCCTAGAAGTTTAATAGTGCATTTCACTCGTCATTTCATGCGCTTTGAGATGCCGCTTAGCCCAATAAGCTATCTGAAACAGGAGCGACGTAAATTGAACAAATGTGATAGAATTTCGCTGAATTCTTATATTAACCAAAATATAAAATAATCTAATCGGGTCTCTGTTTGCCCTACCCTAGAAGTTTAATAGTGCATTTTACTCGCCATTTCTCGCGCTTTGAGATGCCGCTTAGCCCAATACGCTATCTGAAATATCAGCGACGTAAATTGAACAAATCTGAGAGAATTTCGCTGAATTCTTAAATTAACCATAATATAAAATGATCTTATCGGGTCTCTGTTTGCACAACCCTAGAAGTTTAATAGTGCATTTTACTCGACATTTCTTGCGCTTTGAGATGCCGCTTAGTCCAATACGCTATCTGAAATATCAGCGACGTAAATTGAACAAATGTGAGAGAATTTCGCTGAATTCTTATATTAACCAAAATATAAAATGATCTAATCGGGTCTCTGATTGCCCTATCATAGAAGTTTAGTAGTGCATTTTACTCGCCCTTCCACGCGCTTTGAGATACCGCCTAGCCCAGTACGCTATCTGAAATAGGAGCGACGTAAGTTGAACAAATGTGATAGAATTACGCTGCATTCTTATATTAACCGTAATATAAAATGATCTAATCGGGTCTCTGTTTGCCCTACCCTAGAAGTTTAATAGTGCATTTTACTCGCCATTTCTCGCGCTTTGAGATGCCGCATAGCACAATACGCTATCTGAAATAGGAACGACGTAAATTGAACAAACGTGATAGAATTTTTCTGAATTCTTAAATTAACCATAATATAAAATGATCTAATCGGGTCTCCGTTTGCCCTACCCTTGAAGTTTAATAGTGCATTTTACTCGCCATTCCACGCGCTTTAAGATGCCGCCTAGCCCAGTACGCTATCTGAAATAGGAGCGACGTAAATGGAACAAATGTGTTAGAATTTCGCTGAATTATTATATTAACCAAAATATAAAATAATCTAATCGGGTCTCTGATTTCCCTATCATAGAAGTTTAACAGTGCATTTGACTCGCCATTTCATGCGCTTTGAGATGCCGCTTAGCCCAATACGCTATCTGAAATAGGGGCGACGTAAATTGAACAAATGTGATAGAATTACTCTGAATTCTTATATTAACCGTAATATAAAATGATCTAATCGGGTCTCTGTTTGCCTTACACTAGAAGTTTAATAGTGCATTTTCCTCGCCATTTCATGCGCTTTGAGATGCCGCTTAGCCCAATACGCTATCTGAAATAGGAGTGACGTAAATTGAACAAGTGTGATAGAATTTCGCTGAATTCTTTTATTAACCATAATGTAAAATGATCTTATCGCGTCTCTGCTTGCCCTACCCTAGAAGTTTAATAGTGCATTTTACTCGCCATTTCATGCGCTTTGAGATGCCGCTTAGCCCAATACGCTATCTGAAATAGGAGCGACGTAAATTGAACAAATGTGATAGAATTTCCCTGAAATCTTATATTAAACAAAATATAAAATGATCTAATCGAGTGCCTGATTGCCCTATCATAGAAGTTTAGTAGTTCATTTTACTCGCCATTCCACGCGCTTTATGATGCCGCCTAGCCCAGTACGCTATCTGAAATAGAAGCGACGTAACTTGAACAAATGTGATAGAATTACGCTGAATTCTTTTATTAACCATAACATAAAATGATCTAATCGGGTCTCTGATTGCCCTAGCATAGAAGTTTAATAGTGCATTTTACTCGCCATTCCGCGCGCTTTAGGATGCCGCCTAGCCCAGTACGCTATCTGAAATAGGAGCGACGTAAATTGAACAAATGAGATAGAATTTTGCTGAATTCCTAAATTAACCATAATATAAAATGATCTAATCGGGTCTCTGTTTGCTCTACCCCAGAAGTTTAATAGTGCATTTCACTCGTCACTTCATGCGCTTTGAGATGCCGCTAAGCACAATAAGCTATCTGTAATAGGAGCGACGTAAATTGAGCAAATGTGATAGAATTTCGCTGAATTCTTTTATTAAGCAAAATGTAAAATGATCTAATCGGGTCTCTGTTCGCCCTCGCCTAGAAGTTTAATAGCTCATTTTATTCGCCATTTCATGCGCTTTGAGATGCCGCTTAGCCCAATACGCTATCTGAAATAGCAGCGACGTAAATTGAACAAATGTGATAGAATTTCCCTGAATTCTTATATTAACCTTAATGTAAAATGATCTAATTGGGTCTTTCTTCGACCAACCCTAGAAGTTTAATAGTGCATTTCACTCGTCATTTCATGCGCTTTGAGATGCCGCTAAGCCCAATCAGCTGTCTGTAATAGGAGTGACGTAAATTGAACAAATGTGATAGCATTACGCTGAATCCTTATATTAACCAAAATATTAAATGATCTAATCGGGTCTCTGATTGCCCTATCATAGAAGTTTAATAGTGCATTTTACTCGCCTTTCCACGCGCTTTAAGATGCCGCCTAGCCCAGTACGCTATCTGAAATAGGAGCGACGTAAACTGAACAAATGTGATAGAATTTCCCTGAAATCTTATATTAAACAAAATATAAAATGATCTAATCGGGTCTCTGATTGCCCTAGCATAGAAGTTTAATAGTGCATTTTACTCGCCATTCCGCGCGCTTTAGGATGCCGCCTAGCCCAGTACGCTATCTGAAATAGGAGCGACGTAAATTGAACAAATGTGATAGAATTTTGCTGAATTCTTATATTAACCGTAATATAAAATGATCTAATCGGGTCTCTGTTTGCCCTACCCTAGAAGTTTAGTAGTGCATTTTACTCGCCCTTCCACGCGCTTTAAGATGCCGCCTAGCCCAGTACGCTATCTGAAATAGGAGCGACGTAAGTTGAACAAATGTGATAGAATTACGCTGAATTCTTATATTAACCGTAATATAAAATGATCTAATCGGGTATCTGTTTGCCTTACCCTAGAAGTTTAATAGTGCATTTTAATCGCCATTTCATGGGCTTTGAGATGCCGCTTAGCCCAATACGCTATCTGAAATAGGAGCGACGTAGATTGAACAAATGTGATAGAAGTTCGGTGAATTCTTAAATTAACCATAATATAAAATGATCTAATCGGGTCTCTGCTTGCCCTACCCTAGAAGTGTAATAGTGCATTTTACTCGCCATTCCACGCGCTTTAAGATGCCGCTTAGCCCAATACGCTATCTGAAATAGGAGCGACGTAAATGGAACAAATCTGATAGAATTTCGCTGAATTCTTAAATTAACCATAATATAAAATGATCTTATCGGGTCTCTGTTTGCCCTACCCTAGAAGTTTAATAGTGCATTTTACTCCACATTTCTTGCGCTTTGAGATGCCGCTTAGCCCAATACGCTATCTGAAATATCAGCGACGTAAATTGAACAAATGTGAGAGAATTTCGCTGAATTCTTATATTAACCAAAATATAAAATGATGTAATCGGGTCTCTGATTGCCCGATCATAGAAGTTTAGTAGTGCATTAAACTCGCCCTTCCACGCGCTTTGAGATTCCGCCTAGCCCAGTACGCTATCTGAAATAGGAGCGACGTAAGTTGAACAAATGTGATAGAATTTCCCTGAATTCTTATATTAACCTTAATGTAAAATGATCTAATCGGGTCTCTGTTTGCCCTACCCTAGAAGTGTAATAGTGCATTTCACTCGTCATTTCATGCGCTTTGCGATGCCGCTTAGCCCAATAAGCTATCTGAAATAGGAGCGACGTAAATTGAACAAATGTGATAAAATTTCGCGGAATTCTTATATTAACCAAAATATAAAATGATCTAATCGGGTCTCTGATTGCCCTACCCTAGAAGTTTACTAGTGCATTTTACTCGCCATTTCATGCGCTTTGAGATGCCGCCTAGCCCAGTACGCTATCTGAAATAGGAGCGACGTAAACTGAACAAATGTGATAGAATTTTGCTGAATTCTTAAATTAACCATAATATAAAATGATCTAGTCGGGTCTCTGATTGCCCTACCCTAGAAGTTTAATAGTGCATTTTACTCGCTATTTCATGCGCTTTGAGATGCCGCCTAGCCCAGTACGCTATCTGAAATAGGAGCGACGTAAATGGAACAAATGTGTTAGAATTTCGCAGAATTATTATATTAACCAAAATATAAAATAATCTAATCGGGTCTCTGATTTCCCTATCATAGAAGTTTAACAGTGCATTTGACTCGCCATTTCATGCGCTTTGAGATGCCGCTTAGCCCAATACGCTATCTGAAATAGGGGCGACGTAAATTGAACAAATGTGATAGAATTTCTCTGAATTCTTATATTAACCGTAATATAAAATGATCTAATCGGGTCTCTGTTTGCCTTACCCAAGAAGTTTAATAGTGCATTTTCCTCGCCATTTCATGCGCTTTGAGATGCCGCTTAGCCCAATACGCTATCTGAAATAGGAGCGACGTAAATTGAACAAATGTGATAGAATTTCGCTGAATTCTTAAATTAACCATAATATAAAATGATCTAATCGGGTCTTTGATTGCCCTACCCTAGAAGATTAATAGTGCATTTCACTCGCCATTTCATGCGCTTTGAGATGCCGCATAGCACAATACGCTATCTGAAATAGGAACGACGTAAATTGAACAAACGTGATAGAATTTTTCTGAATTCTTAAATTAACCATAATATAAAATGATCTAATCGGGTCTCCGTTTGCCCTACCCTTGAAGTTTAATAGTGCATTTTACTCGCCATTCCACGCGCTTTAAGATGCCGCCTAGCCCAGTACGCTATCTGAAATAGGAGCGACGTAAATGGAACAAATGTGTTAGAATTTCGCTGAATTATTATATTAACCAAAATATAAAATAATCTAATCGGGTCTCTGATTTCCCTATCATAGAAGTTTAACAGTGCATTTGACTCGCCATTTCATGCGCTTTGAGATGCCGCTTAGCCCAATACGCTATCTGAAATACAGGCGACGTAAATTGAACAAATGTGATAGAATTACTCTGAATTCTTATATTAACCGTAATATAAGATGATCTAATCGGGTCTCTGTTTGCCTTACCCTAGAAGTTTAATAGTGCATTTTCCTCGCCATTTCATGCGCTTTGAGATGCCGCTTAGCCCAATACGCTATCTGAAATAGGAGCGACGTAAATTGAACAAATGTGATAGAATTTCGCTGAATTCTTAAATTAACCATAAGATAAAATGATGTAATCGGGTCTCTGATTGCCCTACCCTAGAAGTTTACTAGTGCATTTTACTCGCCATTTCATGCGCTTTGAGATGCCGCTTAGCCAAATACGCTATCTGAAATAGGAGCGACGTAAATTGAACAAATGTGATAGAATTTCGCTGAATTCTTATATTAACCAAAATATAAAATGATCTAATCGGGTCTCTGATTGCCCTATCATAGAAGTTTAATAGTGCATTTTACTCGCCATTCCATGCGCTTTAAGATGCCGCCCAGCCCAGTACGCTATCTGAAATAGGAGCGACGTAAACTGAACAAATGTGATAGAATTTTGCTGAATTCTTAAATTAACCATAATATAAAATGATCTAGTCGGGTCTCTGATTGCCCTACCCTAGAAGTTTAATAGTGCATTTTACTCGCCATTTCATGCGCTCTGAGATGCCGCTTAGCCCAATACGCTATCTGAAATAGGAGCGACGTAAATTGAACAAATGTGATAGAATTTCGCTGAATTCTTATATTAACCAAAATATAAAATGATCTAATCGGGTCTCTGATCGCCCTATCATAGAAGTTTAATAGTGCATTTTACTCGCCATTCCACGCGCTTTAAGATGCCGCTTAGCCCAATACGCTATCTGAAATAGGAGCGACGTAAATGGAACAAATGTGATAGAATTTCGCTGAATTCTTAAATTAACCATAATATAAAATGATCTTATCGGGTCTCTGTTTGCCCTACCCTAGAAGTTTAATAGTGCATTTTACTCCACATTTCTTGCGCTTTGAGATGCCGCTTAGCCCAATACGCTATCTGAAATATCAGCGACGTAAATTGAACAAATGTGAGAGAATTTCGCTGAATTCTTATATTAACCAAAATATAAAATGATGTAATCGGGTCTCTGATTGCCCGATCATAGAAGTTTAGTAGTGCATTAAACTCGCCCTTCCACGCGCTTTGAGATTCCGCCTAGCCCAGTACGCTATCTGAAATAGGAGCGACGTAAGTTGAACAAATGTGAGAGAATTTCGCTGAATTATTATATTAACCAAAATATAAAATAATCTAATCGTGTCTCTGATTTCCCTATCATAGCAGTTTAACAGTGCATTTGACTCGCCATTTCATGCGCTTTGAGATGCCGCTTAGCCCAATACGCTATCTGAAATAGGGGCGACGTAAATTGAACAAATGTGATAGAATTACTCTGAATTCTTATATTAACCGTAATATAAAATGATCTAATCGTGTCTCTGTTTGCCTTACCCTAGAAGTTTAATAGTGCATTTTCCTCGCCATTTCATGCGCTTTGAGATGCCTCTTAGCCCAATACGCTATCTGAAATAGGAGTGACATAAATTGAACAAGTGTGATAGAATTTCGCTGAATTCTTAAATTAACCATAATATAAAATGATCTAATCGGGTCTTTGATTGCCCTACCCTAGAAGATTAATAGTGCATTTCACTCGCCATTTCATGCGCTTTGAGATGCCGCTTAGCCCAATACGCTATCTGAAATAGGAGCGACGTAAATTGAACAAATGTGATAGAATTTCGCTGAATTCTTATATTAACCAAAATATAAAATGATCTAATCGGGTCTCTGTTCGCCCTCGCCTAGAAGTTTAATAGCTCATTTTATTCGCCATTTCATGCGCTTTGAGATGCCGCTTAGCCCAATACGCTATCTGAAATAGCAGCGACGTAAATTGAACAAATGTGATAGAATTTCCCTGAATTCTTATATTAACCTTAATGTAAAATGATCTAATTGGGTCTTTCTTCGACCAACCCTAGAAGTTTAATAGTGCATTTCACTCGTCATTTCATGCGCTTTGAGATGCCGCTAAGCCCAATCAGCTGTCTGTAATAGGAGTGACGTAAATTGAACAAATGTGATAGCATTACGCTGAATCCTTATATTAACCAAAATATTAAATGATCTAATCGGGTCTCTGATTGCCCTATCATAGAAGTTTAATAGTGCATTTTACTCGCCTTTCCACGCGCTTTAAGATGCCGCCTAGCCCAGTACGCTATCTGAAATAGGAGCGACGTAAACTGAACAAATGTGATAGAATTTCCCTGAAATCTTATATTAAACAAAATATAAAATGATCTAATCGGGTCTCTGATTGCCCTAGCATAGAAGTTTAATAGTGCATTTTACTCGCCATTCCGCGCGCTTTAGGATGCCGCCTAGCCCAGTACGCTATCTGAAATAGGAGCGACGTAAATTGAACAAATGTGATAGAATTTTGCTGAATTCTTATATTAACCGTAATATAAAATGATCTAATCGGGTCTCTGTTTGCCCTACCCTAGAAGTTTAGTAGTGCATTTTACTCGCCCTTCCACGCGCTTTAAGATGCCGCCTAGCCCAGTACGCTATCTGAAATAGGAGCGACGTAAGTTGAACAAATGTGATAGAATTACGCTGAATTCTTATATTAACCGTAATATAAAATGATCTAATCGGGTATCTGTTTGCCTTACCCTAGAAGTTTAATAGTGCATTTTAATCGCCATTTCATGGGCTTTGAGATGCCGCTTAGCCCAATACGCTATCTGAAATAGGAGCGACGTAGATTGAACAAATGTGATAGAAGTTCGGTGAATTCTTAAATTAACCATAATATAAAATGATCTAATCGGGTCTCTGCTTGCCCTACCCTAGAAGTGTAATAGTGCATTTTACTCGCCATTCCACGCGCTTTAAGATGCCGCTTAGCCCAATACGCTATCTGAAATAGGAGCGACGTAAATGGAACAAATCTGATAGAATTTCGCTGAATTCTTAAATTAACCATAATATAAAATGATCTTATCGGGTCTCTGTTTGCCCTACCCTAGAAGTTTAATAGTGCATTTTACTCCACATTTCTTGCGCTTTGAGATGCCGCTTAGCCCAATACGCTATCTGAAATATCAGCGACGTAAATTGAACAAATGTGAGAGAATTTCGCTGAATTCTTATATTAACCAAAATATAAAATGATGTAATCGGGTCTCTGATTGCCCGATCATAGAAGTTTAGTAGTGCATTAAACTCGCCCTTCCACGCGCTTTGAGATTCCGCCTAGCCCAGTACGCTATCTGAAATAGGAGCGACGTAAGTTGAACAAATGTGATAGAATTTCCCTGAATTCTTATATTAACCTTAATGTAAAATGATCTAATCGGGTCTCTGTTTGCCCTACCCTAGAAGTGTAATAGTGCATTTCACTCGTCATTTCATGCGCTTTGCGATGCCGCTTAGCCCAATAAGCTATCTGAAATAGGAGCGACGTAAATTGAACAAATGTGATAGAATTTCGCGGAATTCTTATATTAACCAAAATATAAAATGATCTAATCGGGTCTCTGATTGCCCTACCCTAGAAGTTTACTAGTGCATTTTACTCGCCATTTCATGCGCTTTGAGATGCCGCCTAGCCCAGTACGCTATCTGAAATAGGAGCGACGTAAACTGAACAAATGTGATAGAATTTTGCTGAATTCTTAAATTAACCATAATATAAAATGATCTAGTCGGGTCTCTGATTGCCCTACCCTAGAAGTTTAATAGTGCATTTTACTCGCTATTTCATGCGCTTTGAGATGCCGCCTAGCCCAGTACGCTATCTGAAATAGGAGCGACGTAAATGGAACAAATGTGTTAGAATTTCGCAGAATTATTATATTAACCAAAATATAAAATAATCTAATCGGGTCTCTGATTTCCCTATCATAGAAGTTTAACAGTGCATTTGACTCGCCATTTCATGCGCTTTGAGATGCCGCTTAGCCCAATACGCTATCTGAAATAGGGGCGACGTAAATTGAACAAATGTGATAGAATTACTCTGAATTCTTATATTAACCGTAATATAAAATGATCTAATCGGGTCTCTGTTTGCCTTACCCAAGAAGTTTAATAGTGCATTTTCCTCGCCATTTCATGCGCTTTGAGATGCCGCTTAGCCCAATACGCTATCTGAAATAGGAGCGACGTAAATTGAACAAATGTGATAGAATTTCGCTGAATTCTTAAATTAACCATAATATAAAATGATCTAATCGGGTCTTTGATTGCCCTACCCTAGAAGATTAATAGTGCATTTCACTCGCCATTTCATGCGCTTTGAGATGCCGCATAGCACAATACGCTATCTGAAATAGGAACGACGTAAATTGAACAAACGTGATAGAATTTTTCTGAATTCTTAAATTAACCATAATATAAAATGATCTAATCGGGTCTCCGTTTGCCCTACCCTTGAAGTTTAATAGTGCATTTTACTCGCCATTCCACGCGCTTTAAGATGCCGCCTAGCCCAGTACGCTATCTGAAATAGGAGCGACGTAAATGGAACAAATGTGTTAGAATTTCGCTGAATTATTATATTAACCAAAATATAAAATAATCTAATCGGGTCTCTGATTTCCCTATCATAGAAGTTTAACAGTGCATTTGACTCGCCATTTCATGCGCTTTGAGATGCCGCTTAGCCCAATACGCTATCTGAAATACAGGCGACGTAAATTGAACAAATGTGATAGAATTACTCTGAATTCTTATATTAACCGTAATATAAGATGATCTAATCGGGTCTCTGTTTGCCTTACCCTAGAAGTTTAATAGTGCATTTTCCTCGCCATTTCATGCGCTTTGAGATGCCGCTTAGCCCAATACGCTATCTGAAATAGGAGCGACGTAAATTGAACAAATGTGATAGAATTTCGCTGAATTCTTAAATTAACCATAAGATAAAATGATGTAATCGGGTCTCTGATTGCCCTACCCTAGAAGTTTACTAGTGCATTTTACTCGCCATTTCATGCGCTTTGAGATGCCGCTTAGCCAAATACGCTATCTGAAATAGGAGCGACGTAAATTGAACAAATGTGATAGAATTTCGCTGAATACTTATATTAACCAAAATATAAAATGATCTAATCGGGTCTCTGATTGCCCTATCATAGAAGTTTAATAGTGCATTTTACTCGCCATTCCATGCGCTTTAAGATGCCGCCCAGCCCAGTACGCTATCTGAAATAGGAGCGACGTAAACTGAACAAATGTGATAGAATTTTGCTGAATTCTTAAATTAACCATAATATAAAATGATCTAGTCGGGTCTCTGATTGCCCTACCCTAGAAGTTTAATAGTGCATTTTACTCGCCATTTCATGCGCTCTGAGATGCCGCTTAGCCCAATACGCTATCTGAAATAGGAGCGACGTAAATTGAACAAATGTGATAGAATTTCGCTGAATTCTTATATTAACCAAAATATAAAATGATCTAATCGGGTCTCTGATCGCCCTATCATAGAAGTTTAATAGTGCATTTTACTCGCCATTCCACGCGCTTTAAGATGCCGCTTAGCCCAATACGCTATCTGAAATAGGAGCGACGTAAATGGAACAAATGTGATAGAATTTCGCTGAATTCTTAAATTAACCATAATATAAAATGATCTTATCGGGTCTCTGTTTGCCCTACCCTAGAAGTTTAATAGTGCATTTTACTCCACATTTCTTGCGCTTTGAGATGCCGCTTAGCCCAATACGCTATCTGAAATATCAGCGACGTAAATTGAACAAATGTGAGAGAATTTCGCTGAATTCTTATATTAACCAAAATATAAAATGATGTAATCGGGTCTCTGATTGCCCGATCATAGAAGTTTAGTAGTGCATTAAACTCGCCCTTCCACGCGCTTTGAGATTCCGCCTAGCCCAGTACGCTATCTGAAATAGGAGCGACGTAAGTTGAACAAATGTGAGAGAATTTCGCTGAATTATTATATTAACCAAAATATAAAATAATCTAATCGTGTCTCTGATTTCCCTATCATAGCAGTTTAACAGTGCATTTGACTCGCCATTTCATGCGCTTTGAGATGCCGCTTAGCCCAATACGCTATCTGAAATAGGGGCGACGTAAATTGAACAAATGTGATAGAATTACTCTGAATTCTTATATTAACCGTAATATAAAATGATCTAATCGTGTCTCTGTTTGCCTTACCCTAGAAGTTTAATAGTGCATTTTCCTCGCCATTTCATGCGCTTTGAGATGCCTCTTAGCCCAATACGCTATCTGAAATAGGAGTGACATAAATTGAACAAGTGTGATAGAATTTCGCTGAATTCTTAAATTAACCATAATATAAAATGATCTAATCGGGTCTTTGATTGCCCTACCCTAGAAGATTAATAGTGCATTTCACTCGCCATTTCATGCGCTTTGAGATGCCGCTTAGCCCAATACGCTATCTGAAATACGAGCGACGTAAGTTGAACAAATGTGATAGAATTTCGCTGAATTCTTTTATTAACCATAATGTAAAATGATCTTATCGCGCCTCTGTTTGCCCTACCCTAGAAGTTTAATAGTGCATTCTACTCGCCATTTCATGCGCTTTGAGATGCCGCTTAGCCCAATACGCTATCTGAAATAGGAACGACGTAAATTGAACTAATGTGATAGAATTTTGCTGAATTCTTAAATTAACCATAATATAAAATGATCTAATCGGGTCTCTGATTGCCCTACCCTAGAAGTTTACTAGTGCATTTTACTCGCCATTTCATGCGCTTTGAGATGCCGCTTAGCCCAATACGCTATCTGAAATAGGAGCGACGTAAATTGAACAAATGTGATAGAATTTCGCTGAATTCTTATATTAACCAAAATATAAAATGATCTAATCGGGTCTCTGATTGCCCTATCATAGAAGTTTAATAGTGCATTTTACTCGCCATTCCATGCGCTTTAAGATGCCGCCTAGCCCAGTACGCTATCTGAAATAGGAGCGACGTAAACTGAACAAATGTGATAGAATTTTGCTGAATTCTTAAATTAACCATAATATAAAATGATCTAGTCGGGTCTCTGATTGCCCTACCCTAGAAGTTTAATAGTGCATTTTACTCGCCATTTTATGCGCTTTGAGATGCCGCTTAGCCCAATACGCTATCTGAAATAGGAGCGACGTAAATTGAACAAATGTGATAGAATTTCGCTGAATTCTTATATTAACCTCAATGTAAAATGATCTAATCGGGTCTTCGTTCGCCCTACCCTAGAAGTTTAATAGTGCATTTCACTCGTCATTTCATGCGCTTTGAGATGCCGCTTAGCCCAATAAGCTATCTGAAATAGGAGCGACGTAAATTGACCAAATGTGATAGAATTTCGCTGAATTCTTATATTAACCAAAATATAAAATGATCAAATCGGGTCTCTGATTGCCCTATCATAGAAGTTTAATAGTGAATTTTACTCGCCATTCCACGCGCTTTAAGATGCCGCTTAGCCCAATACGCTATCTGCAATAGGAGCGACGTAAATTGAACAAATGTGATAGAATTTCACTGAATTCTTAAATTAACCATAATATAAAATGATCTAATCGGGTCTCTGTTTGCCCTACCCTAGAAGCTTAATAGTGCATTTTACTCGCCATTTCATGCGCTTTGAGATGCCGCTTAGCCCAATACGCTATCTGAAATAGGAGCGACGTAAATTGAACAAATGTGATAGAATTTCGCTGAATTCTTAAATTAACCATAATATAAAATGATCTAATGGGGTCTCTGTTTGCCCTACCCTAGAAGTTTAATAGTGTATTTTACTGGTCATTTCATGCGCTTTAAGATGCCGCTTAGCCCAATACGCTAGCTGAAATAGGAGCGATGTAAATTGATCAAATGTGATAGAATTTCGCTGTATTCTTATATTAACCATAACGTAAAATGATCTAATCGGGTCTCTGTTCGCCCTAGCGTAGAAGCTTAATTGTGCATTTTATTCGTCATTTCATGCGCTTTGAGATGCCGCGTAGCCCAATACGCTATCTGAAATAGGAGCGATGTAAATTGAACAAATGTGATAGAATTTCGCTGAATTCTTATATTAACCAAAATATAAAATGATCTAATCGGGTCTCTGTTTGCCCTACCCTAGAAGTTTAATAGTGCATTTTACTCGCCATTTCTCGCGCTTTGAGATGCCGCTTAGCCCAATACGCTATCTGAAATATCAGCGACGTAAATTGAACAAATCTGAGAGAATTTCGCTGAATTCTTAAATTAACCATAATATAAAATGATCTTATCGGGTCTCTGTTTGCACTACCCTAGAAGTTTAATAGTGCATTTTACTCAACATTTCTTGCGCTTTGAGATGCCGCTTAGTCCAATACGCTATCTGAAATATCAGCGACGTAAATTGAACAAATGTGAGAGAATTTCGCTGAATTCTTATATTAACCAAAATATAAAATGATCTAATCGGGTCTCTGATTGCCCTATCATAGAAGTTTAGTAGTGCATTTTACTCGCCCTTCCACGCGCTTTGTGATACAGCCTAGCCCAGTACGCTATCTGAAATAGGAGCGACGTAAGCTGAACAAATGTGATAGAATTACGCTGAAATCATATATTAACCGTAATATAAAATGATCTAATCGGGTCTCTGATTGCCCTATCATAGAAGTTTAATAGTGCATTTTACTCGCCTTTCCACGCGCTTTAAGATGCCGCCTAGCCCAGTACGCGCTCTGAAATAGGAGCGACGTAAATTGAACAAATGTGATAGAATTTCGCTGAATTCTTAAATTAACCATAATATAAAATGTTCTAATCGGGTCTCTGTTTGCCCTACCCTAGAAGTTTAGTAGTGCATTTTACTCGCCCTTCCACGTGCTTCAAGATGCCGCCTAGCCCTGTACGCTATCTGAAATAGGAGCGACGTAAGTTGAACAAATGTGATAGAATTTCCCTGAAATCTTATAATAAACAAAATATAAAATGATCTAATCGGGTCTCTGATTGCCCTAGCATAGAAGTTTAATAGTGCATTTTAGTCGCCATTCCGCGCGCTGTAGGATGCCGCCTAGCCCAGTACGCTATCTGAAATAGGAGCGACGTAAATTGAACAAATGTGATAGAATTTTGCTGAATTCATAAATTAACCATAATATAAAATGATCTAATCGGGTCTCTGTTTGCCCTACCCTAGAAGTTTAATAGTGCATTTCACTTGTCACTTCATGCGCTTTGAGATGCCGCTAAGCGCAATAAGCTATCTGTAATAGGAGCGACGTAAATTGAGCAAATGTGATAGAATTTCGCTGAATTCTTTTATTAACCAAAATGTAAAATGATCTAATCGGGTCTCTGTTCGCCCTCGCCTAGAAGTTTAATAGTGCATTTTATTCGCCATTTCATGCGCTTTGAGATGCCGCTTAGCCCAATACGCTATCTGAAATAGCAGCGACGTAAATTAAACAAATGTGATAGAATGTACCTGAAATCTTATGTTAAACAAAATATAAAATGATCTAATCGGGTCTCTGATTGCCCTATCATAGAAGTTTAACAGTGCATTTTACTCGCCATTCCTCGCGTTTTAAGATGCCGCCAAGCCCAGTACGCTAGCTGAAATAGGAACGACGTAAATTGAAAAAATTTGATAGAATTTTGCTGAATTCTTAAATTAACCATTATATAAAATGATCTAATCGGGTCTCTGTTTGCCCTACCCTAGAAGTTTAATAGTGCATTTTACTCCACATTTCTTGCGCTTTGAGATGCCGCTTAGCCCAATACGCTATCTGAAATATCAGCGACGTAAATTGAACAAATGTGAGAGAATTTCGCTGAATTCTTATATTAACCGTAATATAAAATGATCTAATCGGGTCTCTGTTTGCCCTACCCTAGAAGTTTAATAGTGCATTTTACTCGTTATTTCGTGCGCTTTGAGATGTCGCATAGCCCAATACGCTATCTGAAATAGGAACGACGTAAATTGAACAAATGTGATAGAATTTTTCTGAATTCTTAAATTAACCATAATATAAAGTGATCTAATCGGGTCTCTGTTTGCCCTACCCTTGAGGTTTAATAGTGCATTTTATTCGCCATTTCATGCGCTTTGAGATGCCGCTTAGCCCAATACGCTATCTGAAATAGGTGCGACGTAAATTGAACAAATGTGACAGAATTTCGGTGAATTCTTAAATTAACTATAACATAAAATGGTCTAATCGGGTCTCTGTTTGCCCTACCCTAGAAGTTTAATAGTGCATTTTACTCGCCATTTCATGCGCTTTCAGATGCCGCCAAGCCCAATAAGCTATCTGAAATAGGAGCGACGTAAATTGAACAAATGTGATAGAATTTCGCTGAATTCTTATATTAACCAAAATATAAAATGACCTAAACGGGTCTCTGATTGCCCTATCATAGTAGTTTAGTAGTGCATTTTACTCGCCATTCCACGCGCTTTAAGATGCCGCCTAGCCCAGTGCGCTATCTGAAACAGGAGCGACGTAAGTTGAACAAATGTGATAGAATTACGCTGAATTCTTATATTAACCGTAATATAAAATGATCTAATCGGGTCTCTGATTGCCCTATCATAGAAGTTTAATAGTGCATTTTACTCGCCTTTCCACGCGCTTTAAGATGCCGCCTAGCCCAGTACGCTATCTGAAATAGGAACGACGTAACTTGAACAAATGTGATAGAACTTTGCTGACTTCTTAAATTAATCATAATATAAACTGATCTAATCGGGTCTCTGTTTGCCCTACCCTAGAAGTTTAATAGTGCATTTTACCCGCCATTTCATGCGCATTGAGATGCCGCTTAGCCCAATACGCTATCTGAAACAGGAGCGACGTAAATTGAACAAATGTGATAGAATTTCGCTGAATTCTTAAATTAACCATAATATAAAATGATCTTATCGGGTCTCTGTTTGCCCTACCCTAGAAGTTTAATAGTGCATTTTACTCGACATTTCTTGCGCTTTGAGATGCCGCTTAGCCCAATACGCTATCTGACATATCAGCGACGTAAACTGAACAAATGTGAGAGAATTTCCCTGAATTCTTATATTAACCAAAATATAAAATGATCTAATCGGGTCTCTGATGGCCCTATCATAGAAGTTTAGTAGTGCATTTTACTCGCCCTTCCACGCGCTTTGAGATGCCGCCTAGCCCAGTACGCTATCTGAAACAGGAGCCACGTAATTTGAACAAATGTGATAGAATTACGCTGAATTCTTATATTAACCGTAATATAAAATGATCTAATCGGGTCTCTGTTTGCCCTACCCTAGAAGTTTAATAGTGCATTTTACTCGCCATTTCATGCGCTATTAGATGCCGCTTAGCCCAGTACGCTATCTGTAATAGGAACGACGTAAATTGAACAAATGTGATAGAATTTCCCTGAAATCTTATATTAAACAAAATATTAAATGATCTAATCGGGTCTCTGATTGCCCTATCATAGAAGTTTAATAGTGCATTTAACTCGCCATTCCACGCGCTTTAAGATGCCGCTTAGCCCAGTGCGCTATCTGAAATAGGAACGACGTTAATTGAACAAATGTGATAGAATTTTGCTGAATTCTTAAATTAACCATAATATGAAATGATCTAATCGGGTCTCTGCTTGCCTTACCCTAGAGGTTTAATAGTGCATTTTACTCGCCATTCCACGCGCTTTAAGATGCCGCCTAGCCCAGTACGCTATCTGTAATAGGAGCGACGTAAGTTGAACAAATGTGATAGAATTACGCTGTATTCTTATATTAACCGTAATATAAAATGATCTAATCGGGTCTCTGATTGCCCTATCATAGAAGTTTAATAGTGCATTTTACTCGCCTTTCCACGCGCTTTAAGATGCCGCCTAGCCCAGTACGCTATCTGAAATAGGAGCGACGTAAATTGAACAAATGTGATAGAATTTCCCTGAAATCTTATATTAAACAAAATATAAAATGATCTAATCGGGTCTCTGTTTGCCCTACCCTAGAAGTTAAATAGTGCATTTTACTCCACATTTCTTGCGCTTTGAGATGCCGCTTAGCCCAGTACGCTATCTGAAATAGGAGCGACGTAAATTGAACAAATGTGATAGAATTTCGCTGAATTCTTATATTAACCAAAATATAAAATGATCTAATCGGGTCTCTGATAGCCCTATCATAGAAGTTTAATAGTGCATTTTACTCGCCATTCCACGCGCTTTAAGATGCCGCCTAGCCCAGTACGCTATCTGAAAGAGGAGCGACGTAAGTTGAACAAATGTGATAGAATTACGCTGAATTCTTATATTAACCGTAATATAAAATGATCTAATCGGGTCTCTGTTTGCCTTATCCTAGAAGTGTAATAGTGCATGTTACTCGCCATTTCATGCGCTTTGAGTTGCCGCTTAGCCCAATACGCTATCTGAAATAGGAGCGACGTAAATTGAACAATTGTGATAGAATTTCGCTGAATTTTTATAATAACCAAAATATAAAATGATCTAATCGGGTCTCTGATTGCCCTATCATCGAAGTTTAATATTGCATTTTACTCGCCATTCCACGCGCTTTAAGATGCCTCCTAGCTCAGTACGCTATCTGAAATAGGAGCGACGAAAGTTGAACAAATGTGATAGAATTACGCTGAATTCTTATATTAACCGTAATATAAAATGATCTAATCGGTTCTCTGATTGCCCTACCATAGAAGTTTAATAGTGCATTTTACTCGCCATTCCACGCGCTTTAAGATGCCGCCTAGCCCAGTACGCTATCTGAAATAGGAGCGACGTATGTTGAACAAATGTGATAGAATTTCCCTGAATTCTTATATTAACCTTAATGTAAAATGATCTAATCGGGTCTCTGATTGCCCTACCCTAGAAGTTTACTAGTGCATTTTACTCGCCATTTCATGCGCTTTGAGATGCCGCTTAGCCCAATCCGCTATCTGAAATAGGAGCGACGTAAATTGAACAAATGTGATAGAATTTCGCTGAATTCTTATATTAACCAACATATAAAATGATCTAATCGGGTCTCTGATTGCCCTATTATAGAAGTTTAATAGTGCATTTTAGTCGCTATTCCATGCGCTTCAAGATGCCGCCTAGCCCAGTACGCTATCTGAAATAGGAGCGACGTAAACTGAACAAATGTGATAGAATTTTGCTGAATTCTTAAATTAACCATAATATAAAATGATCTAGTCGGGTCTCTGATTGCCCTACCCTAGAAGTTTAATAGTGCATTTTACTCGCTATTTCATGCGCTTTGAGATGCCGCCTAGCCCAGTACGCTATCTGAAATAGGAGCGACGTAAATGGAACAAATGTGTTAGAATTTCGCTGAATTATTATATTAACCAATATATAAAATAATCTAATCGGGTCTCTGATTTCCCTATCATAGAAGTTTAACAGTGCATTTGACTCGCCATTTCATGCGCTTTGAGATGCCGCTTAGCCCAATACGCTATCTGAAATAGGGGCGACGTAAATTGAACAAATGTGATAGAATTACTCTGAATTCTTATATTAACCGTAATATAAAATGATCTAATGGGGTCTCTGTTTGCCTTACCCTAGAAGTTTAATAGTGCATTTTCCTCGACATTTCATGCGCTTTGAGATGCCGCTTAGCCCAATACGCTATCTGAAATAGGAGCGACGTAAATTGAACAAATGTGATAGAATTTCGCTGAATTCTTAAATTAACCATAATATAAAATGATCTAATCGGGTCTTTGATTGCCCTACCCTAGAAGATTAATAGTGCATTTCACTCGCCATTTCATGCGCTTTGAGATGCCGCTTAGCCCAATACGCTATCTGAAATACGAGCGACGTAAGTTGAACAAATGTGATAGAATTTCGCTGAATTCTTTTATTAACCATAATGTAAAATGATCTTATCGCGCCTCTGTTTGCCCTACCCTAGAAGTTTAATAGTGCATTTTACTCGCCATATCATGCGCTTTGAGATGCCGCTTAGCCCAATACGCTATCTGAAATAGGAACGACGTAAATTGAACAAATGTGATAGAATTTCGCTGAATTCTTATATTAACCAAAATATAAAATGATCTAATCGGGTCTCTGATTGCCCTATCATAGAAGTTTAATAGTGCATTTTACTCGCCATTCCATGCGCCTTAAGATGCCGCCTAGCCCAGTACGCTATCTGAAATAGGAGCGACGTAAACTGAACAAATGTGATAGAATTTTGCTGAATCCTTAAATTAACCATAATATAAAATGATCTAGTCGGGTCTCTGATTGCCCTACCCTAGAAGTTTATTAGTGCATTTTACTCGCCATTTTATGCGCTTTGAGATGCCGCTTAGCCCAATACGCTATCTGAAATAGGAGCGACGTAAATTGAACAAATGTGATAGAATTTCGCTGAATTCTTATATTAACCTCAATGTAAAATGATCTAATCGGGTCTTCGTTCGCCCTACCCTAGAAGTTTAATAGTGCATTTCACTCGTCATTTCATGCGCTTTGAGATGCCGCTTAGCCCAATAAGCTATCTGAAATAGGAGCGACGTAAATTGACCAAATGTGATAGAATTTCGCTGAATTCTTATATTAACCAAAATATAAAATTATCAAATCGGGTCTCTGATTGCCCTATCATAGAAGTTTAATAGTGAATTTTACTCGCCATTCCACGCGCTTTAAGATGCCGTTTAGCCCAATACGCTATCTGCAATAGGAGCGACGTAAATTGAACAAATGTGATAGAATTTCACTGAATTCTTAAATTAACCATAATATAAAATGATCTAATCGGGTCTCTGTTTGCCCTACCCTAGAAGTTTAATAGTGCATTTTACTCGCCATTTCATGCGCTTTGAGATGCCGCTTAGCCCAATACGCTATCTGAAATAGGAGCAACGTAAATTGAACAAATGTGATAGAATTTCGCTGAATTCTTAAATTAACCATAATATAAAATGATCTAATGGGGTCTCTGTTTGCCCTACCCTAGAAGTTTAATAGTGTATTTTACTCGTCATTTCATGCGCTTTAAGATGCCGCTTAGCCCAATACGCTAGCTGAAATAGGAGCGATGTAAATTGATCAAATGTGATAGAATTTCGCTGTATTCTTTTATTAACCATAACGTAAAATGATCTAATCGGGTCTCTGTTCGCCCTAGCGTAGAAGCTTAATTGTGCATTTTATTCGTCATTTCATGCGCTTTGAGATGCCGCTTAGCCCAATACGCTATCTGAAATAGGAGCGATGTAAATTGAACAAATGTGATAGAATTTCGCTGAATTCTTATATTAACCAAAATATAAAATGATCTAATCGGGTATCTGTTTGCCCTACCCTAGAAGTTTAATAGTGCATTTTACTCGCCATTTCTCGCGCTTTGAGATGCCGCTTAGCCCAATACGCTATCTGAAATATCAGCGACGTAAATTGAACAAATCTGAGAGAATTTCGCTGAATTCTTAAATTAACCATAATATAAAATGATCTTATCGGGTCTCTGTTTGCTCTACCCCAGAAGTTTAATAGTGCATTTCACTCGTCACTTCATGCGCTTTGAGATGCCGCTAAGCACAATAAGCTATCTGTAATAGGAGCGACGTAAATTGAGCAAATGTGATAGAATTTCGCTGAATTCTTTTATTAAGCAAAATGTAAAATGATCTAATCGGGTCTCTGTTCGCCCTCGCCTAGAAGTTTAATAGTGCATTTTATTCGCCATTTCATGCTCTTTGAGATGCCGCTTAGCCGAATACGCTAACTGAAATAGGAGCGACGTAAATTGAACAAATGAGATAGAATTTCCCTGAAATCTTATATTAAACAAAATGTAAAATGATCTAATCGGGTCTCCGATTGCCCTATCATAGAAGTTTAAGAGTGCATTTTACTCGCCATTTCTTGCGCTTTGCGATGCCGCATAGCCCAATACGCTATCTGAAATAGGAGCGACGTAAGTTGAACAAATGTGATAGAATTTCGCTGAATTCTTTTATTAACCATAATGTAAAATGATCTAATCGGGTCTCTGTTCGCCCTAGCCTAGAAGTTTAATAGCTCATTTTATTCGCCATTTCATGCGCTTTGAGATGCCGCTTAGCCCAATACGCTATCTGAAATAGGAGCGATGTAAATTGAACAAATGTGATAGGATTTCCCTGAATTCTTATATTAACCTTAATGTAAAATGATCTAATTGGGTCTTTCTTCGACCAACCCTAGAAGTTTAATAGTGCATTGCACTCGTCATTTCATGCGCTTTGAGATGCCGCTAAGCCCAATAAGCTGTCTGTAATAGGAGCGACGTAAATTGAACAAATGTGATAGCATTACGCTGAATTCTTATATTAACCAAAATATTAAATGATCTAATCGGGTCTCTGATTGCCCTATCATAGAAGTTTAATAGTGCATTTTACTCCCCTTTCCACGCGCTTTAAGATGCCGCCTAGCCCAGTACGCTATCTGAAATAGGAGCGACGTAAATTGAACAAATGTGATAGAATTTCCCTGAAATCTTATATTAAACAAAATATAAAATGATCTAATCGGGTCTCTGATTGCCCTAGCATAGAAGTTTAATCGTGCATTTTACTCGCCATTCCGCGCGCTTTAGGATGCCGCCTAGCCCAGTACGCTATCTGAAATAGGAGCGACGTAAATTGAACAAATGTGATAGAATTTTGCTGAATTCTTAAATTAACCATAATATAAAATGATCTAATCGGGTCTCTGTTTGCTCTACCCTAGAAGTTTAATAGTGCATTTCACTCGTCACTTCATGCGCTTTGAGATGCCGCTAAGCACAATAAGCTATCTGTAATAGGAGCGACGTAAATTGAGCAAATGTGATAGAATTTCGCTGAATTCTTTTATTAACCATAATGTAAAATGATCTAATCGGGTCTCTGATTGCCCTATCATAGTAGTTTAGTAGTGCATTTTACTCGCCATTCCACGCGCTTTAAGATGCCACCTAGCTCAGTACGCTATCTGAAATAGGAGCGACGTAAGTTGAAGAAATGTGATAGAATTACGCTGAATTCTTATATTAACCGTAATATAAAATGATCTAATCGGGTCTCTGATTGCCCTATCATAGAAGTTTAATAGTGCATTTTACTCGCCATTCCACGCGCTTTATGATGCCGCCTAGCCCAGTACGCTATCTGAAATAGGAGCGACGTAAATTGAACAAATGTGATAGAATTTTGCTGAATTCTTAAATTAACCATAATATAAAATGATCTAATCGGGTCTCTGTTTGCCCTACCCTAGAAGTTTAATAGTGCATTTCACTCGTCACTTCATGCGCTTTGAGATGCCGCTAAGCACAATAAGCTATCTGTAATAGGAGCGACGTAAATTGAGCAAATGTGATAGAATTTCGCTGAATTCTTTTATTAACCAAAATGTAAAATGATCTAATCGGGTCTCTGTTCGCCCTCGCCTAGAAGTTTAATAGTGCATTTTATTCGCCATTTCATGCGCTTTGAGATGCCGCTTAGCCCAATACGCTATCTGAAATAGCAGCGACGTAAATTAAACAAATGTGATAGAATGTCCCTGAAATCTTATGTTAAACAAAATATAAAATGATCTAATCGGGTCTCTGATTGCCCTATCATAGAAGTTTAACAGTGAATTTTACTCGCCATTCCTCGCGTTTTAAGATGCCGCCAAGCCCAGTACGCCAGCTGAAATAGGAACGACGTAAATTGAAAAAATTTGATAGAATTTTGCTGAATTCTTAAATTAACCATTATATAAAATGATCTAATCGGGTCTCTGTTTGCCCTACCCTAGAAGTTTAATAGTGCATTTTACTCGCCATTTCATGCACCTTGAGATGCTGCTTAGCCCAATACGCTAACTGAAAGAGGAGCGACGTAAGTTGAACAAATGTGATAGAATTACGCTGAATTCTTATATTAACCGTAATATAAAATGATCTAATCGGGTCTCTGTTTGCCTTATTCTAGACGTTTAATAGTGCATTATACTCGCCATTTCATGCGCTTTGAGATGCCGCTTAGCCCAATACGCTATCTGAAATAGTAGCGACGTAAACTGAACAAATGTGATAGAATTTCGCTGAATTCTTAAATTAACCATAATATAAAATGATTTAATCGGGTCTTCGTATGCCCTACCCTAGAAGTTTAATAGTGCATTTCACTCGTCACTTCATGCGCTTTGAGATGCCGCTAAGCACAATAAGCTATCTGTAATAGGAGCGACGTAAATGGAACAAATGTGATAGAATTTCCCTGAAATCTTATATTAAACAAAATATAAAATGATATAATCGGGTCTCTGATTGCCCTATCATAGAAGTTTAATAGTGCATTTTACTCGCCTTTCCACGCGCTTTAAGATGCCGCCTAGCCCAGTACGCTATCTGAAATAGGAACGACGTAAATTGAACAAATGTGATAGAATTTTGCTGACTTCTTAAATTAACCATAATATAAAATGATCTAATCGGGTCTCTGTTTGCCCTACCCTAGAAGTTTAATAGTGCATTTCACTCGTCACTTCATGCGCTTTGAGATGCCGCTAAGCACAATAAGCTATCTGTAATAGGAGCGACGTAAATGGAACAAACGTGATAGAATTTCCATGAATTCTTATATTAACCATAATATAAAATGATCTTATCGGGTCTCTGTTTGCCCTACCCTAGAAGTTTAATAGTGCATTTTACTCCACATTTCTTGCGCTTTGAGATGCCGCTTAGCCCAATACGCTATCTGAAATATCAGCGACGTAAATTGAACAAATGTGAGAGAATTTCGCTGAATTCTTATATTAACCAAAATATAAAACGATGTAATCGGGTCTCTGATTGCCCGATCATAGAAGTTTAGTAGTGCATTTTACTCGCCCTTCCACGCGCTTTGAGATTCCGCCTAGCCCAGTACGCTATCTGAAATAGGAGCGACGTAACTTGAACAAATGTGATAGAACTTTGCTGACTTCTTAAATTAATCATAATATAAACTGATCTAATCGGGTCTCTGTTTGCCCTACCCTAGAAGTTTAATAGTGCATTTTACCCGCCATTTCATGCGCATTGAGATGCCGCTTAGCCCAATACGCTATCTGAAATAGGAGCGACGTAAATTGGACAAATGTGATAGAATTTCGCTGAATTCTTAAATTAACCATAATATAAAATGATCTTATCGGGTCTCTGTTTGCCCTACCCTAGAAGTTTAATAGTGCATTTTACTCGACATTTCTTGCGCTTTGAGATGCCGCTTAGCCCAATACGCTATCTGAAATATCAGCGACGTAAACTGAACAAATGTGAGAGAATTTCCCTGAATTCTTATATTAACCAAAATGTAAAATGATCTAATCGGGTCTCTGATGGCCCTTTCATAGAAGTTTAGTAGTGCATTTTACTCGCCCTTCCACGCGCTTTGAGATGCCGCCTAGCCCAGTACGCTATCTGAAACAGGAGCCACGTAATTTGAACAAATGTGATAGAATTACGCTGAATTCTTATATTAACCGTAATATAAAATGATCAAATCGGGTCTCTGTTTGCCCTACCCTAGAAGTTTAATAGTGCATTTTACTCGCCATTTCATGCGCTATTAGATGCCGCTTAGCCCAGGACGCTATCTGAAATAGGAACGACGTAAATTGAACAAATGTGATAGAATTTTGCTGAATTCTTAAATTAACCATAATATAAAATGATCTAATCGGGTCTCTGTTTGCCCTACCCTAGAAGTTTGATAGTGCATTTCACTCGTCATTTCATGCGCTTTGAGATGCCGCTAAGCCCAATAAGCTATCTGTAATAGGAGCGACGTAAATTGAACAAATGTGATAGCATTACTCTGAATTCTTATATTAACCAAAATATTAAATGATCTAATCGGGCCTCTGATTGCCCTATCATAGAAGTTTAATAGTGCATTTAACTCGCCATTCCACGCGCTTTAAGATGCCGCTTAGCCCAGTGCGCTATCTGAAATAGGAACGACGTTAATTGAACAAATGTGATAGAATTTTGCTGAATTCTTAAATTAACCATAATATGAAATGATCTAATCGGGTCTCTGCTTGCCTTACCCTAGAGGTTTAATAGTGCATTTTACTCGCCATTCCACGCGCTTTAAGATGCCGCCTAGCCCAGTACGCTATCTGAAATAGGAACGACGTAAATTGAGCAAATGTGATAGAATTTCGCTGAATTCTTTTATTAACCAAAATGTAAAATGATCTAATCGGGTCTCTGTTCGCCCTCGCCTAGAAGTTTAATAGTGCATTTTATTCGCCATTTCATGCGCTTTGAGATGCCGCTTAGCCCAATACGCTATCTGAAATAGCAGCGACGTAAATTAAACAAATGTGATAGAATGTCCCTGAAATCTTATGTTAAACAAAATGTAAAATGATCTAATCGGGTCTCTGATTGCCCTATCATGGAAGATTAGTAGTGCATTTTACTCATCCTTCCACGCGCTTTAAGATGCCGCCTAGCCCTGTACGCTATCTGAAATAGAAGCGACGTAAGTTGAACAAATGTGATAGAATTTCGCTGAATTCTTATATTAACCGTAATATAAAATGATCTAATCGGGTATCTGTTTGCCTTACCCTAGAAGTTTAATAGTGCATTTTAATCGCCATTTCATGGGCTTTGAGATGCCGCTTAGCCCAATACGCTATCTGAAATAGGAGCGACGTAAATTGAACAAATGTGATAGAATTTCGCTGAATTCTTATATTAACCAAAATATAAAATGATCTAATCGGGTCTCTGATTGCCCTATTATAGAAGTTTAATAGTGCATTTTAGTCGACATTCCATGCGCTTTAAGATGCCGCCTAGCCCAGTACGCTATCTGAAATAGGAGCGACGTAAACTGAACAAATGTGATAGAATTTTGCTGAATTCTTAAATTAACCATAATATAAAATGATCTAGTCGGGTCTCTGATTGCCCTACCCTAGAAGTTTAATAGTGCATTTTACTCCCTATTTCATGCGCTTTGAGATGCCGCCTAGCCCAGTACGCTATCTGAAATAGGAGCGACGTAAATGGAACAAATGTGTTAGAATTTCGCTGAATTATTATATTAACCAAAATATAAAATAATCTAATCGGGTCTCTGATTTCCCTATCATAGAAGTTTAACAGTGCATTTGACTCGCCATTTCATGCGCTTTGAGATGCCGCTTAGCCCAATACGCTATCTGAAATAGGGGCGACGTAAATTGAACAAATGTGATAGAATTACTCTGAATTCTTATATTAACCGTAATATAAAATGATCTAATCGGGTCTCTGTTTGCCTTACCCTAGAAGTTTAATAGTGCATTTTCCTCGCCATTTCATGCGCTTTGAGATGCCGCTTAGCCCAATACGCTATCTGAAATAGGAGCGACGTAAACTGAACAAATGTGATAGAATTTCGCTGAATTCTTAAATTAACCATAATATAAAATGATCTAATCGGGTCTTTGATTGCCCTACCCTAGAAGATTAATAGTGCATTTCACTCGCCATTTCATGCGCTTTGAGATGCCGCTTAGCCCAATACGCTATCTGAAATACGAGCGACGTAAGTTGAACAAATGTGATAGAATTTCGCTGAATTCTTTTATTAACCATAATGTAAAATGATCTTATCGCGCCTCTGTTTGCCCTACCCTAGAAGTTTAATAGTGCATTCTACTCGCCATTTCATGCGCTTTGAGATGCCGCTTAGCCCAATACGCTATCTGAAATAGGAACGACGTAAATTGAACTAATGTGATAGAATTTTGCTGAATTCTTAAATTAACCATAATATAAAATGATCTAATCGGGTCTCTGATTGCCCTACCCTAGAAGTTTACTAGTGCATTTTACTCGCCATTTCATGCGCTTTGAGATGCCGCTTAGCCCAATACGCTATCTGAAATAGGAGCGACGTAAATTGAACAAATGTGATAGAATTTCGCTGAATTCTTATATTAACCAAAATATAAAATGATCTAATCGGGTCTCTGATTGCCCTATCATAGAAGTTTAATAGTGAATTTTACTCGCCATTCCATGCGCTTTAAGATGCCGCCTAGCCCAGTACGCTATCTGAAATAGGAGCGACGTAAACTGAACAAATGTGATAGAATTTTGCTGAATCCTTAAATTAACCATAATATAAAATGATCTAGTCGGGTCTCTGATTGCCCTACCCTAGAAGTTTAATAGTGCATTTTACTCGCCATTTTATGCGCTTTGAGATGCCGCTTAGCCCAATACGCTATCTGAAATAAGAGCGACGTAAATTGAACAAATGTGATAGAATTTCGCTGAATTCTTATATTAACCTCAATGTAAAATGATCTAATCGGGTCTTCGTTCGCCCTACCCTAGAAGTTTAATAGTGCATTTCACTCGTCATTTCATGCGCTTTGAGATGCCGCTTAGCCCAATAAGCTATCTGAAATAGGAGCGACGTAAATTGACCAAATGTGATAGAATTTCGCTGAATTCTTATATTAACCAAAATATAAAATGATCAAATCGGGTCTCTGATTGCCCTATCATAGAAGTTTAATAGTGAATTTTACTCGCCATTCCACGCGCTTTAAGATGCCGCTTAGCCCAATACGCTATCTGCAATAGGAGCGACGTAAATTGAACAAATGTGATAGAATTTCACTGAATTCTTAAATTAACCATAATATAAAATGATCTAATCGGGTCTCTGTTTGCCCTACCCTAGAAGTTTAATAGAGCATTTTACTCGCCATTTCATGCGCTTTGAGATGCCGCTTAGCCCAATACGCTATCTGAAATAGGAGCAACGTAAATTGAACAAATGTGATAGATTTTCGCTGAATTCTTAAATTAACCATAATATAAAATGATCTAATGGGGTCTCTGTTTGCCCTACCCTAGAAGTTTAATAGTGTATTTTACTCGTCATTTCATGCGCTTTAAGATGCCGCTTAGCCCAATACGCTATCTGAAATAGGAGCGATGTAAATTGAACAAATGTGATAGAATTTCGCTGAATTCTTATATTAACCAAAATATAAAATGATCTAAACGGGTCTCTGTTTGCCCTACCCTAGAAGTTTAATAGTGCATTTTACTCGCCATTTCTCGCGCTTTGAGATGCCGCTTAGCCCAATACGCTATCTGAAATATCAGCGACGTAAATTGAACAAATCTGAGAGAATTTCGCTGAATTCTTAAATTAACCATAATATAAAATGATCTTATCGGGTCTCTGTTTGCACTACCCTAGAAGTTTAATAGTGCATTTTACTCAACATTTCTTGCGCTTTGAGATGCCGCTTAGTCCAATACGCTATCTGAAATATCAGCGACGTAAATTGAACAAATGTGAGAGAATTTCGCTGAATTCTTATATTAACCAAAATATAAAATGATCTAATCGGGTCTCTGATTGCCCTATCATAGAAGTTTAGTAGTGCATTTTACTCGCCCTTCCACGCGCTTTGTGATACCGCCTAGCCCAGTACGCTATCTGAAATAGGAGCGACGTAAGTTGAACAAATGTGATAGAATTACGCTGAAATCTTATATTAACCGTAATATAAAATGATCAAATCGGGTCTCTGTTTGCCCTACCCTAGAAGTTTAACAGTGCATTTTACTCGTCATTTCATGCGCTTTGAGATGCCGCATAGCACAATACGCTATCTGAAATAGGAACGACGTAAATTGAACAAACGTGATAGAATTTTTCTGAATTCTTAAATTAACCATAATATAAAATGATCTAATCGGGTCTCCGTTTGCCCTACCCTTGAAGTTTAATAGTGCATTTTACTCGCCATTTCATGCGCTTTGAGATGCCGCGTAGCCCAATACGCTATCTGAAATACGAGCGACGTAAGAGGAACAAATGTGATAGAATTTTGCTGAATTCTTAAATTAACCATAATATAAAATGATCTAATCGGGTCTCTGTTTGCCCTACCCTAGAAGTTTAATAGTGCATTTCACTCGTCATTTCATGCGCTTTGAGATGCCGCTAAGCCCAATAAGCTGTCTGTAATAGGAGCGACGTAAATTGAACAAATGTGATAGCATTACGCTGAATTCTTATATTAACCAAAATATTAAATGATCAAATCGGGTCTCTGATTGCCCTATCATAGAAGTTTAATAGTGCATTTTACTCGCCTTTCCACGCGCTTTAAGATGCCGCCTAGCCCAGTACGCTATCTGAAATAGGAGCGACGTAAATTGAACAAATGTGATAGAATTTCCCTGAAATCTTATATTAAACAAAATATAAAATGATCTAATCGGGTCTCTGATTGCCCTAGCATAGAAGTTTAATAGTGCATTTTACGCGACATTCCGCGCGCTTTAGGATGCCGCCTAGCCCAGTACGCTATCTGAAATAGGAGCGACGTAAATTGAACAAATGTGATAGAATTTTGCTGAATTCCTAAATTAACCATAATATAAAATGATCTAATCGGGTCTCTGATTGCCCTAGCATAGAAGTTTAATAGTGCATTTTACTCGCCATTCCGCGCGCTTTAGGATGCCGCCTAGCCCAGTACGCTATCTGAAATAGGAGCGACGTAAATTGAACAAATGTGATAGAATTTTGCTGAATTCCTAAATTAACCATAATATAAAATGATCTAATCGGGTCTCTGTTTGCTCTACCCCAGAAGTTTAATAGTGCATTTCACTCGTCACTTCATGCGCTTTGAGATGCCGCTAAGCACAATAAGCTATCTGTAATAGGAGCGACGTAAATTGAGCAAATGTGATAGAATTTCGCTGAATTCTTTTATTAAGCAAAATGTAAAATGATCTAATCTGGTCTCTGTTCGCCCTCGCCTAGAAGTTTAATAGTGCATTTTATTCGCCATTTCATGCTCTTTGAGATGCCGCTTAGCCGAATACGCTAACTGAAATAGGAGCGACGTAAATTGAACAAATGAGATAGAATTTCCCTGAAATCTTATATTAAACAAAATGTAAAATGATCTAATCGGGTCTCCGATTGCCCTATCATAGAAGTTTAAGAGTGCATTTTACTCGCCATTTCTTGCGCTTTGCAAATGCCGCATAGCCCAATACGCTATCTGAAATATCAGCGACGTAAGTTGAACAAATGTGATAGAATTTCGCTGATTTCTTTTATTAAACAAAATATAAAATGATCTAATCGGGTCTCTGATTGCCCTATCATAGAAGTTTAATAGTGCATTTTACTCGCCATTTCATGCGCTTTCAGATGCCACTTAGCCCAATACGCTATCTGCAATAGGAGCGACGTAAGTTGAACAAATGTGATAGAATTTCGCTGAATTCTTTTATTAACCATAATGTAAAATGATCTAATCGGGTCTCTGTTCGCCCTAGCCTAGAAGTTTAATAGCTCATTTTATTCGCCATTTCATGCGCTTTGAGATGCCGCTTAGCCCAATACGCTATCTGAAATAGGAGCGATGTAAATTGAACAAATGTGATAGGATTTCCCTGAATTCTTATATTAACCTTAATGTAAAATGATCTAATTGGGTCTTTCTTCGACCAACCCTAGAAGTTTAATAGTGCATTGCACTCGTCATTTCATGCGCTTTGAGATGCCGCTAAGCCCAATAAGCTGTCTGTAATAGGAGCGACGTAAATTGAACAAATGTGATAGCATTACGCTGAATTTTTATATTAACCAAAATATTAAATGATCTAATCGGGTCTCTGATTGCCCTATCATAGAAGTTTAATAGTGCATTTTACTCCCCTTTCCACGCGCTTTAAGATGCCGCCTAGCCCAGTACGGTATCTGAAATAGGAGCGACGTAAATTGAACAAATGTGATAGAATTTCCCTGAAATCTTATATTAAACAAAATATAAAATGATCTAATCGGGTCTCTGATTGCCCTAGCATAGAAGTTTAATAGTGCATTTTACTCGCCATTCCGCGCGCTTTAGGATGCCGCCTAGCCCAGTACGCTATCTGAAATAGGAGCGACGTAAATTGAACAAATGTGATAGAATTTTGCTGAATTCTTAAATTAACCATAATATAAAATGATCTAATCGGGTCTCTGTTTGCTCTACCCTAGAAGTTTAATAGTGCATTTCACTCGTCACTTCATGCGCTTTGAGATGCCGCTAAGCACAATAAGCTATCTGTAATAGGAGCGACGTAAATTGAGCAAATGTGATAGAATTTCGCTGAATTCTTTTATTAAGCAAAATGTAAAATGATCTAATCGGGTCTCTGTTCGCCCTCGCCTAGAAGTTTAATAGTGCATTTTATTCGCCATTTCATGCGCTTTGAGATGCCGCTTAGCCCAATACGCTATCTGAAATAGCAGCGACGTAAATTAAACAAATGTGATAGAATGTCCCTGAAATCTTATATTAAACAAAATGTAAAATGATCTAATCGGGTCTCTGATTGCCCTATCATAGAAGTTTAAGAGTGCATTTTACTCGCCATTTCTTGCGCTTTGCGATGCCGCATAGCCCAATACGCTATCTGAAATATCAGCGACGTAAGTTGAACAAATGTGATAGAATTTCGCTGAATTCTTTTATTAACCATAATGTAAAATGATCTAATCGGGTCTCTGATTGCCCTATCATAGTAGTTTAGTAGTGCATTTTACTCGAGATTCCGCGCGCTTTAGGATGCCGCCTAGCCCAGTACGCTATCTGAAATAGGAGCGACGTAAATTGAACAAATGTGATAGAATTTTGCTGAATTCATAAATTAACCATAATATAAAATGATCTAATCGGGTCTCTGTTTGCCCTACCCTAGAAGTTTAATAGTGCATTTCACTCGTCACTTCATGCGCTTTGAGATGCCGCTAAGCACAATAAGCTATCTGTAATAGGAGCGACGTAAATTGAGCAAATGTGATAGAATTTCGCTGAATTCTTTTATTAACCAAAATGTAAAATGATCTAATCGGGTCTCTGTTCGCCCTCGCCTAGAAGTTTAATAGTGCATTTTATTCGCCATTTCATGCGCTTTGAGATGCCGCTTAGCCCAATACGCTATCTGAAATAGGAGCGACGTAAATTGGACAAATGTGATAGAATTTCGCTGAATTCTTAAATTAACCATAATATAAAATGATCTTATCGGGTCTCTGTTTGCCCTACCCTAGAAGTTTAATAGTGCATTTTACTCGACATTTCTTGCGCTTTGAGATGCCGCTTAGCCCAATACGCTATCTGAAATATCAGCGACGTAAACTGAACAAATGTTAGAGAATTTCCCTGAATTCTTATATTAACCAAAATGTAAAATGATCTAATCGGGTCTTTGATTGCCCTACCCTAGAAGATTAATAGTGCATTTCACTCGCCATTTCATGCGCTTTGAGATGCCGCTTAGCCCAATACGCTATCTGAAATACGAGCGACGTAAGTTGAACAAATGTGATAGAATTTCGCTGAATTCTTTTATTAACCATAATGTAAAATGATCTTATCGCGCCTCTGTTTGCCCTACCCTAGAAGTTTAATAGTGCATTTTACCCGCCATTTCATGCGCATTGAGATGCCGCTTAGCCCAACACGCTATCTGAAATAGGAGCGACGTAAATTGAACAAATGTGATAGAATTTTGCTGAATTCTTAAATTAACCATAATATAAAATGATCTAATCGGGTCTCTGTTTGCCCTACCCTAGAAGTTTGATAGTGCATTTCACTCGTCATTTCATGCGCTTTGAGATGCCGCTAAGCCCAATAAGCTATCTGTAATAGGAGCGACGTAAATTGAACAAATGTGATAGCATTACTCTGAATTCTTATATTAACCAAAATATTAAATGATCTAATCGGGTCTCTGATTGCCCTATCATAGAAGTTTAATAGTGCATTTAACTCGCCATTCCACGCGCTTTAAGATGCCGCTTAGCCCAGTGCGCTATCTGAAATAGGAACGACGTTAATTGAACAAATGTGATAGAATTTTGCTGAATTCTTAAATTAACCATAATATGAAATGATCTAATCGGGTCTCTGCTTGCCTTACCCTAGAGGTTTAATAGTGCATTTTACTCGCCATTCCACGCGCTTTAAGATGCCGCCTAGCCCAGTACGCTATCTGAAATAGGAGCGACGTAAGTTGAACAAATGTGATAGAATTACGCTGAATTCTTATATTAACCGTAATATAAAATGATCTAATCGGGTCTCAGATTGCCCTATCATAGAAGTTTAATAGTGCATTTTACTCGCCATTCCACGCGCTTTAAGATGCCGCCTAGCCCAGTACGCTATCTGAAATAGGAGCGACGTAAATTGAGCAAATGTGATAGAATTTCGCTGAATTCTTTTATTAACCAAAATGTAAAATGATCTAATCGGGTCTCTGTTCGCCCTCGCCTAGAAGTTTAATAGTGCATTTTATTCGCCATTTCATGCGCTTTGAGATGCCGCTTAGCCCAATACGCTATCTGAAATAGCAGCGACGTAAATTAAACAAATGTGATAGAATGTCCCTGAAATCTTATGTTAAACAAAATGTAAAATGATCTAATCGGGTCTCTGATTGCCCTATCATGGAAGATTAGTAGTGCATTTAACTCATCCTTCCACGCGCTTTAAGATGCCGCCTAGCCCTGTACGCTATCTGAAATAGAAGCGACGTAAGTTGAACAAATGTGATAGAATTACGCTGAATTCTTATATTAACCGTAATATAAAATGATCTAATCGGGTATCTGTTTGCCTTACCCTAGAAGTTTAATAGTGCATTTTAATCGCCATTTCATGGGCTTTGAGATGCCGCTTAGCCCAATACGCTATCTGAAATAGGAGCGACGTAAATTGAACAAATGTGATAGAATTTCGGTGAATTCTTAAATTAACCATAATATAAAATGATCTAATCGGGTCTCTGTTTGCCCTATCCTAGAAGTTTAATAGTGCATTTTACTCGCCATTTCATGCACTTTGAGATGCTGCTTAGCCCAATACGCTAACTGAAATAGGAGCGACGTAAATTGAACAAATGTGATAGAATTTCACTGATTTCTTATATTAACCAAAATATAAAATGATCTAATCGGGTCTCTGATAGCCCTATCATAGAAGTTTAATAGTGCATTTTACTCGCCATTCCACGCGCTTTAAGATGCCGCTTAGCCCAATACGCTATCTGAAAGAGGAGCGACGTAAGTTGAACAAATGTGATAGAATTACGCTGAATTCTTATATTAACCATAATATAAAATGATCTAATCGGGTCTCTGTTTGCCCTACCCTAGAAGTTTAATAGAGCATTTTACTCGCCATTTCATGCGCTTTGAGATGCCGCTTAGCCCAATACGCTATCTGAAATAGGAGCAACGTAAATTGAACAAATGTGATAGAATTTCGCTGAATTCTTAAATTAACCATAATATAAAATGATCTAATGGGGTCTCTGTTTGCCCTACCCTAGAAGTTTAATAGTGTATTTTACTCGTCATTTCATGCGCTTTAAGATGCCGCTTAGCCCAATACGCTATCTGAAATAGGAGCGATGTAAATTGAACAAATGTGATAGAATTTCGCTGAATTCTTATATTAACCAAAATATAAAATGATCTAAACGGGTCTCTGTTTGCCCTACCCTAGAAGTTTAATAGTGCATTTTACTCGCCATTTCTCGCGCTTTGAGATGCCGCTTAGCCCAATACGCTATCTGAAATATCAGCGACGTAAATTGAACAAATCTGAGAGAATTTCGCTGAATTCTTAAATTAACCATAATATAAAATGATCTTATCGGGTCTCTGTTTGCACTACCCTAGAAGTTTAATAGTGCATTTTACTCAACATTTCTTGCGCTTTGAGATGCCGCTTAGTCCAATACGCTATCTGAAATATCAGCGACGTAAATTGAACAAATGTGAGAGAATTTCGCTGAATTCTTATATTAACCAAAATATAAAATGATCTAATCGGGTCTCTGATTGCCCTATCATAGAAGTTTAGTAGTGCATTTTACTCGCCCTTCCACGCGCTTTGTGATACCGCCTAGCCCAGTACGCTATCTGAAATAGGAGCGACGTAAGTTGAACAAATGTGATAGAATTACGCTGAAATCTTATATTAACCGTAATATAAAATGATCAAATCGGGTCTCTGTTTGCCCTACCCTAGAAGTTTAACAGTGCATTTTACTCGTCATTTCATGCGCTTTGAGATGCCGCATAGCACAATACGCTATCTGAAATAGGAACGACGTAAATTGAACAAACGTGATAGAATTTTTCTGAATTCTTAAATTAACCATAATATAAAATGATCTAATCGGGTCTCCGTTTGCCCTACCCTTGAAGTTTAATAGTGCATTTTACTCGCCATTTCATGCGCTTTGAGATGCCGCGTAGCCCAATACGCTATCTGAAATACGAGCGACGTAAGAGGAACAAATGTGATAGAATTTTGCTGAATTCTTAAATTAACCATAATATAAAATGATCTAATCGGGTCTCTGTTTGCCCTACCCTAGAAGTTTAATAGTGCATTTCACTCGTCATTTCATGCGCTTTGAGATGCCGCTAAGCCCAATAAGCTGTCTGTAATAGGAGCGACGTAAATTGAACAAATGTGATAGCATTACGCTGAATTCTTATATTAACCAAAATATTAAATGATCAAATCGGGTCTCTGATTGCCCTATCATAGAAGTTTAATAGTGCATTTTACTCGCCTTTCCACGCGCTTTAAGATGCCGCCTAGCCCAGTACGCTATCTGAAATAGGAGCGACGTAAATTGAACAAATGTGATAGAATTTCCCTGAAATCTTATATTAAACAAAATATAAAATGATCTAATCGGGTCTCTGATTGCCCTAGCATAGAAGTTTAATAGTGCATTTTACGCGACATTCCGCGCGCTTTAGGATGCCGCCTAGCCCAGTACGCTATCTGAAATAGGAGCGACGTAAATTGAACAAATGTGATAGAATTTTGCTGAATTCCTAAATTAACCATAATATAAAATGATCTAATCGGGTCTCTGATTGCCCTAGCATAGAAGTTTAATAGTGCATTTTACTCGCCATTCCGCGCGCTTTAGGATGCCGCCTAGCCCAGTACGCTATCTGAAATAGGAGCGACGTAAATTGAACAAATGTGATAGAATTTTGCTGAATTCCTAAATTAACCATAATATAAAATGATCTAATCGGGTCTCTGTTTGCTCTACCCCAGAAGTTTAATAGTGCATTTCACTCGTCACTTCATGCGCTTTGAGATGCCGCTAAGCACAATAAGCTATCTGTAATAGGAGCGACGTAAATTGAGCAAATGTGATAGAATTTCGCTGAATTCTTTTATTAAGCAAAATGTAAAATGATCTAATCGGGTCTCTGTTCGCCCTCGCCTAGAAGTTTAATAGTGCATTTTATTCGCCATTTCATGCTCTTTGAGATGCCGCTTAGCCGAATACGCTAACTGAAATAGGAGCGACGTAAATTGAACAAATGAGATAGAATTTCCCTGAAATCTTATATTAAACAAAATGTAAAATGATCTAATCGGGTCTCCGATTGCCCTATCATAGAAGTTTAAGAGTGCATTTTACTCGCCATTTCTTGCGCTTTGCAAATGCCGCATAGCCCAATACGCTATCTGAAATATCAGCGACGTAAGTTGAACAAATGTGATAGAATTTCGCTGATTTCTTTTATTAAACAAAATATAAAATGATCTAATCGGGTCTCTGATTGCCCTATCATAGAAGTTTAATAGTGCATTTTACTCGCCATTTCATGCGCTTTCAGATGCCACTTAGCCCAATACGCTATCTGCAATAGGAGCGACGTAAGTTGAACAAATGTGATAGAATTTCGCTGAATTCTTTTATTAACCATAATGTAAAATGATCTAATCGGGTCTCTGTTCGCCCTAGCCTAGAAGTTTAATAGCTCATTTTATTCGCCATTTCATGCGCTTTGAGATGCCGCTAAGCCCAATAAGCTGTCTGTAATAGGAGCGACGTAAATTGAACAAATGTGATAGCATTACGCTGAATTCTTATATTAACCAAAATATTAAATGATCTAATCGGGTCTCTGATTGCCCTATCATAGAAGTTTAATAGTGCATTTTACTCCCCTTTCCACGCGCTTTAAGATGCCGCCTAGCCCAGTACGGTATCTGAAATAGGAGCGACGTAAATTGAACAAATGTGATAGAATTTCCCTGAAATCTTATATTAAACAAAATATAAAATGATCTAATCGGGTCTCTGATTGCCCTAGCATAGAAGTTTAATAGTGCATTTTACTCGCCATTCCGCGCGCTTTAGGATGCCGCCTAGCCCAGTACGCTATCTGAAATAGGAGCGACGTAAATTGAACAAATGTGATAGAATTTTGCTGAATTCTTAAATTAACCATAATATAAAATGATCTAATCGGGTCTCTGTTTGCTCTACCCTAGAAGTTTAATAGTGCATTTCACTCGTCACTTCATGCGCTTTGAGATGCCGCTAAGCACAATAAGCTATCTGTAATAGGAGCGACGTAAATTGAGCAAATGTGATAGAATTTCGCTGAATTCTTTTATTAAGCAAAATGTAAAATGATCTAATCGGGTCTCTGTTCGCCCTCGCCTAGAAGTTTAATAGTGCATTTTATTCGCCATTTCATGCGCTTTGAGATGCCGCTTAGCCCAATACGCTATCTGAAATAGCAGCGACGTAAATTAAACAAATGTGATAGAATGTCCCTGAAATCTTATATTAAACAAAATGTAAAATGATCTAATCGGGTCTCTGATTGCCCTATCATAGAAGTTTAAGAGTGCATTTTACTCGCCATTTCTTGCGCTTTGCGATGCCGCATAGCCCAATACGCTATCTGAAATATCAGCGACGTAAGTTGAACAAATGTGATAGAATTTCGCTGAATTCTTTTATTAACCATAATGTAAAATGATCTAATCGGGTCTCTGATTGCCCTATCATAGTAGTTTAGTAGTGCATTTTACTCGAGATTCCGCGCGCTTTAAGATGCCGCCTAGCCCAGTACGCTATCTGAAATAGGAGCGACGTAAATTGAACAAATGTGATAGAATTTTGCTGAATTCATAAATTAACCATAATATAAAATGATCTAATCGGGTCTCTGTTTGCCCTACCCTAGAAGTTTAATAGTGCATTTCACTCGTCACTTCATGCGCTTTGAGATGCCGCTAAGCACAATAAGCTATCTGTAATAGGAGCGACGTAAATTGAGCAAATGTGATAGAATTTCGCTGAATTCTTTTATTAACCAAAATGTAAAATGATCTAATCGGGTCTCTGTTCGCCCTCGCCTAGAAGTTTAATAGTGCATTTTATTCGCCATTTCATGCGCTTTGAGATGCCGCTTAGCCCAATACGCTATCTGAAATAGGAGCGACGTAAATTGGACAAATGTGATAGAATTTCGCTGAATTCTTAAATTAACCATAATATAAAATGATCTTATCGGGTCTCTGTTTGCCCTACCCTAGAAGTTTAATAGTGCATTTTACTCGACATTTCTTGCGCTTTGAGATGCCGCTTAGCCCAATACGCTATCTGAAATATCAGCGACGTAAACTGAACAAATGTTAGAGAATTTCCCTGAATTCTTATATTAACCAAAATGTAAAATGATCTAATCGGGTCTTTGATTGCCCTACCCTAGAAGATTAATAGTGCATTTCACTCGCCATTTCATGCGCTTTGAGATGCCGCTTAGCCCAATACGCTATCTGAAATACGAGCGACGTAAGTTGAACAAATGTGATAGAATTTCGCTGAATTCTTTTATTAACCATAATGTAAAATGATCTTATCGCGCCTCTGTTTGCCCTACCCTAGAAGTTTAATAGTGCATTTTACCCGCCATTTCATGCGCATTGAGATGCCGCTTAGCCCAACACGCTATCTGAAATAGGAGCGACGTAAATTGAACAAATGTGATAGAATTTTGCTGAATTCTTAAATTAACCATAATATAAAATGATCTAATCGGGTCTCTGTTTGCCCTACCCTAGAAGTTTGATAGTGCATTTCACTCGTCATTTCATGCGCTTTGAGATGCCGCTAAGCCCAATAAGCTATCTGTAATAGGAGCGACGTAAATTGAACAAATGTGATAGCATTACTCTGAATTCTTATATTAACCAAAATATTAAATGATCTAATCGGGTCTCTGATTGCCCTATCATAGAAGTTTAATAGTGCATTTAACTCGCCATTCCACGCGCTTTAAGATGCCGCTTAGCCCAGTGCGCTATCTGAAATAGGAACGACGTTAATTGAACAAATGTGATAGAATTTTGCTGAATTCTTAAATTAACCATAATATGAAATGATCTAATCGGGTCTCTGCTTGCCTTACCCTAGAGGTTTAATAGTGCATTTTACTCGCCATTCCACGCGCTTTAAGATGCCGCCTAGCCCAGTACGCTATCTGAAATAGGAGCGACGTAAGTTGAACAAATGTGATAGAATTACGCTGAATTCTTATATTAACCGTAATATAAAATGATCTAATCGGGTCTCAGATTGCCCTATCATAGAAGTTTAATAGTGCATTTTACTCGCCATTCCACGCGCTTTAAGATGCCGCCTAGCCCAGTACGCTATCTGAAATAGGAGCGACGTAAATTGAGCAAATGTGATAGAATTTCGCTGAATTCTTTTATTAACCAAAATGTAAAATGATCTAATCGGGTCTCTGTTCGCCCTCGCCTAGAAGTTTAATAGTGCATTTTATTCGCCATTTCATGCGCTTTGAGATGCCGCTTAGCCCAATACGCTATCTGAAATAGCAGCGACGTAAATTAAACAAATGTGATAGAATGTCCCTGAAATCTTATGTTAAACAAAATGTAAAATGATCTAATCGGGTCTCTGATTGCCCTATCATGGAAGATTAGTAGTGCATTTAACTCATCCTTCCACGCGCTTTAAGATGCCGCCTAGCCCTGTACGCTATCTGAAATAGAAGCGACGTAAGTTGAACAAATGTGATAGAATTACGCTGAATTCTTATATTAACCGTAATATAAAATGATCTAATCGGGTATCTGTTTGCCTTACCCTAGAAGTTTAATAGTGCATTTTAATCGCCATTTCATGGGCTTTGAGATGCCGCTTAGCCCAATACGCTATCTGAAATAGGAGCGACGTAAATTGAACAAATGTGATAGAATTTCGGTGAATTCTTAAATTAACCATAATATAAAATGATCTAATCGGGTCTCTGTTTGCCCTATCCTAGAAGTTTAATAGTGCATTTTACTCGCCATTTCATGCACTTTGAGATGCTGCTTAGCCCAATACGCTAACTGAAATAGGAGCGACGTAAATTGAACAAATGTGATAGAATTTCACTGATTTCTTATATTAACCAAAATATAAAATGATCTAATCGGGTCTCTGATAGCCCTATCATAGAAGTTTAATAGTGCATTTTACTCGCCATTCCACGCGCTTTAAGATGCCGCCTAGACCAGTACGCTATCTGAAAGAGGAGCGACGTAAGTTGAACAAATGTGATAGAATTACGCTGAATTCTTATATTAACCGTAATATAAAATGATCTAATCGGGTCTCTGTTTGCCTTATCCTAGAAGTTTAATAGTGCATTTTACTCGCCATTCCACGCGCTTTATGATGCAGCCTAGCCCAGTACGCTATCTGAAATAGGAGCGACGTAAATTGAACAAATGTGTTAGAATTTCACTGAATTCTTATATTAACCAAAATATAAAATGATCTAATCGGGTCTCTGATAGCCCTATCATAGAAGTTTAATAGTGCATTTTACTCGCCATTCCACGCGCTTTATGATGCCGCCTAGCCCAGTACGCTATCTGAAAGAGGAGCGACGTAAGTTGAACAAATGTGATAGAATTACGCTGAATTCTTATATTAACCGTAATATAAAATGATCTAATCGGGTCTCTGTTTGCCTTATTCTAGACGTTTAATAGTGCATTATACTCGCCATTTCATGCGCTTTGAGATGCCGCTTAGCCCAATACGCTATCTGAAATATGAGCGACGTAAATTGAACAAATGTGATAGAATTTCGCTGAATTCTTAAATTAACCATAATATAAAATGATCTTATCGGGTCTCTGTTTGCCCTACCCTAGAAGTTTAATAGTGCATTTTACTCGACATTTCTTGCGCTTTGAGATGCCGCTTAGCCCAATACGCTATCTGAAATATCAGCGACGTAAATTGAACAAATGAGAGAATTTCCCTGAATTCTTATATTAACCAAAATATAAAATGATCTAATCGGGTCTCTGATTGCCCTATCATAGAAGTTTAGTAGTGCATTTTACTCGCCCTTCCACGCGCTTTGAGATGCCGCCTATCCCAGTACGCTATTTGAAATAGGAGCGACGTAATTTGAACAAATGTGATAGAATTACGCTGAATTCTTATATTAACCGTAATATAAAATGATCTAATCGGGTCTCTGTTTGCCCTACCCTCGAAGTTTAATAGTGCATTTTACTCGTCATTTCATGCGCTTTGAGATGCCGCATAGCCCAATACGCTATCTGAAATAGGAACGACGTAAATTGAACAAATGTGATAGAATTTTTCTGAATTCTTAAATTAACCATAATATAAAATGATCTAATCGGGTCTCTGTTTGCCCTACCCTTGAAGTTTAATAGTGCATTTTACTCGCCATTTCATGCGCTTTGAGATGCCGCTACTCCCAATACGCTATCTGAAATAGGAGCGACGTAAATTGAACAAATCTGATAGAATTTCGCTGAATTCTTATATTAACCAAAATATAAAATGATCTAATCGGGTCTCTGTTTGCCCTACCCTAGAAGTTTAATAGTGCATTTTACTCCACATTTCTTGCGCTTTGAGATGCCGCTTAGCCCAATACGCTATCTGAAATATCAGCGACGTAAATTGAACAAATGTGAGAGAATTTCGCTGAATTCTTATATTAACCAAAATATAAAATGATGTAATCGGGTCTCTGATTGCCCGATCATAGAAGTTTAGTAGTGCATTTTACTCGCCCTTCCACGCGCTTTGAGATTCCGCCTAGCCCAGTACGCTATCTGAAATAGGAGCGACGTAAGTTGAACAAGTGTGATAGAATTACGCTGAATTCTTATATTAACCGTAATATAAAATGATCTAATCGGGTCTCTGTTTGCCCTACCCTAGAAGTTTAATAGTGCATTTTACTCGTTATTTCGTGCGCTTTGAGATGTCGCATAGCCCAATACGCTATCTGAAGTAGGAACGACGTAAATTGAACAAATGTGATAGAATTTTTCTGAATTCTTAAATTAACCATAATATAAAGTGATCTAATCGGGTATCTGTTTGCCCTACCCTTGAGGTTTAATAGTGCATTTTACTCGCCATTTTATGCGCTTTGAGATGCCGCTTAGCCCAATACGCTATCTGAAATAGGTGCGACGTAAATTGAACAAATGTGACAGAATTTCGGTGAATTCTTAAATTAACCATAACATAAAATGGTCTAATCGGGTCTCTGTTTGCCCTACCCTACAAGTTTAATAGTGCATTTTACTCGCCATTTCATGCGCTTTCAGATGCCGCCAAGCCCAATAAGCTATCTGAAATAGGAGCGACGTAAATTGAACAAATGTGATAGAATTTCGCTGAATTCTTATATTAACCAAAATATAAAATGACCTAAACGGGTCTCTGATTGCCCTATCATAGTAGTTTGGTAGTGCATTTTACTCGCCATTCCACGCGCTTTAAGATGCCGCCTAGCCCAGTGCGCTATCTGAAATAGGAGCGACGTAAGTTGAACAAATGTGATAGAATTACGCTGAATTCTTATATTAACCGTAATATAAAATGATCTAATCGGGTCTCTGATTGCCCTATCATAGAAGTTTAATAGTGCATTTTACTCGCCTTTCCACGCGCTTTAAGATGCCGCCTAGCCCAGTACGCTATCTGAAATAGGAACGACGTAACTTGAACAAATGTGATAGAACTTTGCTGACTTCTTAAATTAATCATAATATAAACTGATCTAATCGGGTCTCTGTTTGCCCTACCCTAGAAGTTTAATAGTGCATTTTACCCGCCATTTCATGCGCATTGAGATGCCGCTTAGCCCAATACGCTATCTGAAATAGGAGCGACGTAAATTGAACAAATGTGATAGAATTTCGCTGAATTCTTAAATTAACCATAATATAAAATGATCTTATCGGGTCTCTGTTTGCCCTACCCTAGAAGTTTAATAGTGCATTTTACTCGACATTTCTTGCGCTTTGAGATGCCGCTTAGCCCAATACGCTATCTGACATATCAGCGACGTAAACTGAACAAATGTGAGAGAATTTCCCTGAATTCTTATATTAACCAAAATATAAAATGATCTAATCGGGTCTCTGATGGCCCTATCATAGAAGTTTAGTAGTGCATTTTACTCGCCCTTCCACGCGCTTTGAGATGCCGCCTAGCCCAGTACGCTATCTGAAACAGGAGCCACGTAATTTGAACAAATGTGATAGAATTACGCTGAATTCTTATATTAACCGTAATATAAAATGATCTAATCGGGTCTCTGTTTGCCCTACCCTAGAAGTTTAATAGTGCATTTTACTCGCCATTTCATGCGCTATTAGATGCCGCTTAGCCCAGGACGCTATCTGAAATAGGAACGACGTAAATTGAACAAATGTGATAGAATTTTGCTGAATTCTTAAATTAACCATAATATAAAATGATCTAATCGGGTCTCTGTTTGCCCTACCCTAGAAGTTTGATAGTGCATTTCACTCGTCATTTCATGCGCTTTGAGATGCCGCTAAGCCCAATAAGCTATCTGTAATAGGAGCGACGTAAATTGAACAAATGTGATAGCATTACTCTGAATTCTTATATTAACCAAAATATTAAATGATCTAATCGGGTCTCTGATTGCCCTATCATAGAAGTTTAATAGTGCATTTAACTCGCCATTCCACGCGCTTTAAGATGCCGCTTAGCCCAGTGCGCTATCTGAAATAGGAACGACGTTAATTGAACAAATGTGATAGAATTTTGCTGAATTCTTAAATTAACCATAATATGAAATGATCTAATCGGGTCTCTGCTTGCCTTACCCTAGAGGTTTAATAGTGCATTTTACTCGCCATTCCACGCGCTTTAAGATGCCGCCTAGCCCAGTACGCTATCTGTAATAGGAGCGACGTAAGTTGAACAAATGTGATAGAATTACGCTGAATTCTTATATTAACCGTAATATAAAATGATCTAATCGGGTCTCTGATTGCCCTATCATAGAAGTTTAATAGTGCATTTTACTCGCCTTTCCACGCGCTTTAAGATGCCGCCTAGCCAAGTACGCTATCTGAAATAGGAGCGACGTAAATTGAGCAAATGTGATAGAATTTCGCTGAATTCTTTTATTAACCAAAATGTAAAATGATCTAATCGGGTCTCTGTTCGCCCTCGCCTAGAAGTTTAATAGTGCATTTTATTCGCCATTTCATGCGCTTTGAGATGCCGCTTAGCCCAATACGCTATCTGAAATAGCAGCGACGTAAATTAAACAAATGTGATAGAATGTCCCTGAAATCTTATGTTAAACAAAATGTAAAATGATCTAATCGGGTCTCTGATTGCCCTATCATGGAAGATTAGTAGTGCATTTTACTCATCCTTCCACGCGCTTTAAGATGCCGCCTAGCCCTGTACGCTATCTGAAATAGAAGCGACGTAAGTTGAACAAATGTGATAGAATTACGCTGAATTCTTATATTAACCGTAATATAAAATGATCTAATCGGGTATCTGTTTGCCTTACCCTAGAAGTTTAATAGTGCATTTTAATCGCCATTTCATGGGCTTTGAGATGCCGCTTAGCCCGATACGCTATCTGAAATAGGAGCGACGTAAATTGAACAAATGTGATAGAATTTCGGTGAATTCTTAAATTAACCATAATATAAAATGATCTAATCGGGTCTCTGTTTGCCCTATCCTAGAAGTTTAATAGTGCATTTTACTCGCCATTTCATGCACTTTGAGATGCTGCTTAGCCCAATACGCTAACTGAAATAGGAGCGACGTAAATTGAACAAATGTGATAGAATTTCACTGAATTCTTATATTAACCAAAATATAAAATGATCTAATCGGGTCTCTGATAGCCCTATCATAGAAGTTTAATAGTGCATTTTACTCGCCATTCCACGCGCTTTAAGATGCCGCCTAGACCAGTACGCTATCTGAAAGAGGAGCGACGTAAGTTGAACAAATGTGATAGAATTACGCTGAATTCTTATATTAACCGTAATATAAAATGATCTAATCGGGTCTCTGTTTGCCTTATCCTAAAAGTTTAATAGTGCATTTTACTCGCCATTCCACGCGCTTTATGATGCAGCCTAGCCCAGTACGCTATCTGAAATAGGAGCGACGTAAATTGAACAAATGTGTTAGAATTTCACTGAATTCTTATATTAACCAAAATATAAAATGATCTAATCGGGTCTCTGATAGCCCTATCATAGAAGTTTAATAGTGCATTTTACTCGCCATTCCACGCGCTTTATGATGCCGCCTATCCCAGTACGCTATCTGAAAGAGGAGCGACGTAAGTTGAACAAATGTGATAGAATTACGCTGAATTCTTATATTAACCGTAATATAAAATGATCTAATCGGGTCTCTGTTTGCCTTATTCTAGACGTTTAATAGTGCATTATACTCGCCATTTCATGCGCTTTGAGATGCCGCTTAGCCCAATACGCTATCTGAAATAGGAGCGACGTAAATTGAACAAATGTGATAGAATTTCGCTGAATTCTTAAATTAACCATAATATAAAATGATCTTATCGGGTCTCTGTTTGCCCTACCCTCGAAGTTTAATAGTGCATTTTACTCGACATTTCTTGCGCTTTGAGATGCCGCTAAGCACAATAAGCTGTCTGGAATAGCAGCGACGTAAATTGAACAAATGTGATTGAATTACGACGTATTCTTATATTTACCGTAATATAAAATGATCTAATCGGGTCTCTGTTTGCCTTATCCTAGAAGTTTAATAGGGCATTTTACTCGCCATTTCATGCGCTTTGAAATGCCGCTTAGCCCAATACGCTATCTGAAATAGGAGCGACGTAAATTGAACAAATGTGATAGAATTTTGCTGAATTCTTAAATTAACCATAATATAAAATGATCTAATCGGGTGTGTGTTTGCCCTACCCTAGAAGCTTAATATTGCATTTTACTCGCCATTTCATGCGCTTTGAGCTGCCGCTTAGCCCAATACGCTATCGGAAATAGGAGCGACGTAAGTTGAAAAAATGTGATAGAGTTTCGCTGAATTCTTTTATGAACCATAATGTAAAATGATCTAATCGGGTCTCTGTTCTCCCTAGCCTAGAAGTTTAATAGTGCATTTTATTCTCCATTTCATGCGCTTTGAGATGCCGCTTAGCCCAATACGCTATCTGAAATAGGAGCAACGTAAATTGAACAAATACGATAGAATTTCCCTGAAATCTTATATTAAACAAAATATAAAATGATCTAATCGGGTCTCTGATTGCCCTATCATAGAAGTTTAATAGTGCATTTTACTCGCGATTCCACGCGCTTTATGATGCCGCCTAGCCGAGTACGGTATCTGAAATAGGACCTACGTAAGTTGAACAAATGTGATAGAATTACGCTGAATTCTTATTTTGCCCGTAATATAAAATGATGTAATCGGGCCTCTGTTTGCCCTATCATAGAAGTTTGATAGTGCATTTTACTCGCCATTTCATGTGCTTTAAGCTGCCGCATAGCCCAATACGCTATCTGGAATAGGAGCGACGTAAATTGAACAAATGTGATAGAATTTCCCTGAATTCTTATATTAACCTTAATGTAAAATGATGTAATCGTGTCTCTGTTCGCCCTACCATAGAAGTCTAATAGTGCATTTCACTCGCCATTTCATGCGCTTTGAGATGCCGCTTAGCACAATACGCTATTTGAAATAGGGGCGACGTAAATTGAACAAATGTGATAGAATTACGCTGAATTCTTATATTAACCGTAATATAAAATGATCTAATCGGGTCTCTGTTTGCCTTATCCTAGAAGTTTAATAGTGCATTTTACTCGCCATTTCATGCGCTTTGAGATGCCGCTTAGCCCAATGCGCTATCTGAAATAGGAGCGACGTAAATTGAACAAATGTGATAGAATTTCGCTGAATTCTTAAATTAACCATAATATAAAATGATCTAATCGGGTCTCTGTTCGCCCTACCATAGAAGTCTAATAGTGCATTTTACTCGCCATTTCATGCGCTTTGAGATGCCGCCTAGCCGAATACGCTATCTGAAATAGGAGCGACGTAAATTGAACAAATGTGATAGAATTTCACTGAATTCTTATATTAACCAAAATATAAAATGATCTAATCTGGTCTCTGTTCGCCCTAGCCTAGAAGTTTAATAGTGCATTCTACTCGCCATTCCACGCGCTTTAAGATGCCGCCTAGCCCAGTACGCTATCTGAAATAGGAGCGACGTAAATTGAACAAATGTGATAAAATTTTGCTGACATCTTAAATTAACCATAATATAAAATGATTTAATCGGGTATCTGTTTGCCTTACCCTAGAAGTTTAATAGTGCATTTTACTCGCCATTTCATGCGCCTTCAGATGCCGCTTAGCCCAATACGCTATCTGAAATAGGAGCGACGTAAATTGATCAAATGTGATAGAATTTCGCTGAATTCTTTTATTAACCATAATGTAAAATGATCTAATCGGGTCTCTGTTCTCCCTAGCCTAGAAGTTTAATAGTGCATTTTATTCGCCATTTCATGCGCTTTGAGATGCCGCTTAGCCCAATACGCTATCTGAAATAGGAGCGACGTAAATTAATCAAATGTGATAGAATTTCCCCGAAATCTTATATTAAACAAAATATAAAATGATGTAATCGGGTCTCTGATTACTGTATCATAGAAGTATAGTCGTGCATTTTACTCGCCCTTCCACGCGCTTTAAGATGCCGCCTAGCCCAGTACGCTATCTCAAATAGGAGCGACGTAAGATGAACAAATGTGATAGAATTACGCTGAATTCTTATATTAACCGTAATATAAAATCATCTAATCGGGTCTCTGTTTGCCTTATCCGAGAAGTTTAATAGTGCATTTCACTCGGCACTTCATGCGCTTTGAGATGCCGCTAAGCCCAATAAGCTATCTGTAATAGGAGCGACGTAAATTGAACAAATGTGATAGAATTTCCCTGAAATCTTATATTAAACAAAATATAAAATGATCTAATCGGGTCTCTGATTGCAATATCATAGAAGTTTAACAGTGCATTTCACTCGACATTTCATGCGCTTTGACATGCCGCTTAGCCCAATAAGCTATCTGAAATAGGAGCGACGTAAATTGAACAAATGTGATAGAATTTCCATGAAATCTTATATTAAACATAATATAAAATGAGCTAATCGGGTCTCTGATTGCCCTATCATAAAAGTTGAGCTGTGCATTTTACTCGCCATTCCACGCGCTTTAAGATGGCGCCTAGCACAGTACGCTATCTGAAATAGGAGCGACGTAAGTTGAACAAATGTGATAGAATTTCGCTGAATTCTTTTATTAACCATAATGTAAAATGATCTAATCGGGTCTCTGTTCGCCCTAGCCTAGAAGTTTAATAGTGCATTTTATTCGCCATTTCATGCGCTTTGAGATGCCGCTTAGCCCAATACGCTATCTGAAATAGGAGCGACGTAAATTGAACAAATGTGATAGAATTTCCCTGAAATCTTATATTAAACAAAATATAAAATGATGTAATCGGGTCTCTGATTACTGTATCATAGAAGTTTAGTATTGCATTTTGCTCGCCCTTCCACGCGCCTTAAGATGCCGCCTAGCCCAGTACGCTATCTGAAATAGGAGCGACGTAAGATGAACAAATGTCATAGAATTACGCTGAATTCTTATATTAACCGTAATATAAAATGATCTAATCGGGTCTCTGTTTGCCTTATCCCAGAAGTTTTATAGTGCATTTTACTCGCCATTTCATGCACTTTGAAATGCCGCTTAGCCCAATACGCTATCTGAAATAGGAGCGACGTAAATTGAACAAATGTGATAGAATTTCCGTGAAATCTTATATTAACCTTAATGTAAAATGATCTAATCGGGTCTCTGTTCGCCCTACCATAGAAGTCTAATAGTGCATTTCACTCGCCATTTCATGCACTTTGAGATGCCGCTTAGCCCAATACGCTATCTGAAATAGGAGCGACGTAATTTGAACAAATGTGATAGAATTTCGCTGAATTCTTTTATTAACCATAATGTAAAATGATCTGATCGGGTCTCTGTTCGCCCTAGCCTAGAAGTTTAGTAGTGCATTTTATTCGCCATTTCATGCGCTTTGAGATGCCGCTTAGCCGAATACGCTATCTGAAATAGGAGCGACGTAAATTGAACAAATGTGATAGAATTTCGCTGAATTCTTAAAGTAACCTTAATATAAAATGATCTAATCGGGTCTCTGTTTGCCCTACCCTAGAAGTTTAATAGTGCATTTCACTCGTCATTTCATGCGCTTTGAGATGCCGCTAACCACAATAAGCTATCTGGAATAGCAGCGACGTAAATTGAACAAATGTGAAAGAATTACGCCGCATTCTTATATTAACCGTAATATAAAATGATCTAATCGGGTCTCTGTTTGCCTTATCCTAGAAGTTTAATAGTGCATTTTACTCGCCATTCCACGCGCTTTAGGATGCCGCCAAGCCCAGTACGCTACCTGAAATAGGAGCGACGTAAGTTGAACAACTGTGATAGAATTACGCTGAATTCTTCTATTAACCGTAATATACAATGATCTAATCGGGTCTCTGTTTGCCTTATCCTCGAAGTTTGATAGTGCATTTTACTCGACATTTCATGCACTTTGAAATGCCGCTTAGCCCAATACGCTATCTGAAATAGGAGCGACGTAAATTGAACAAATGTGATAGAATTTCCGTGAATTCTTATATTAACCTTAATGTAAAATGATCTAATCTGTTCTCTGTTCGCCCTAGCCTAGAAGTTTAATAGCGCATTTTATTCGCCATTTCATGCGCCTTGAGATGCCGCTTAGCCCAATACGCTATCTGAAATAGGAGCGACGTAAATTGAACAAATGTGATAGAATTTCCCTGAAATCTTATATTAAACAAAATATAAAATGATCTAATCGGGTCTCTGATTGCCCTATCATAGAAGTTTAGCAGTGCATTTTACTCGACATTCCACGCGCTTTAAGATGCCGCCTATCCCAGTACGCTACCTAAATTAGGAGCCACGTAAGTTGAACAAATGTGATAGAATTACGCTGAATTCTTATATTAACCGTAATATAAAATGATCTAATCGGGTCTCTGTTTGCCTTATCCTAGAAGTTTAGTATTGCATTTTACTCGCCATTTCATGCGCTTTGAGATGCCGCTTAGCCCAATACGCTATCTGAAATAGGAGCGACGTAAATTGAACAAATGTGATAGAATTTCGCTGAATTCTTAAATTAACCATAATATAAAATGATCTAATCGGGTCTCTATTTGCCCTACCCTAGAACTTTAATAGTGCCTTTTACTCGCCATTTCATACGCTTTGAGCTGCCGCTTAGCCTAATACGCTATCTGAAACAGGAGCGATATACGTTGAACAAATGTGATAGAATTTCGCTGAATTCATTTATTAACCATAATGTAAAATGATCTAATCGGATCTCTGTTCGCCCTAGCCTAGAACTTTAATAGTGCATTTTATTCGCCATTTCATACGCTTTGAGATGCCGCTTTGCCCAATACGCTATCTGAAATAGGAGCGACGTAAAGTGAACAAATGTGATAAAATTTTGCTGACATCTTGAATTAACCATAATATAAAATGATTTAATCGGGTATCTGTTTCCCCTACCCTAGAAGTTTCATAGTGCATTTCACTCGCCATTTCATGCGCCTTCAGATGCCGCTTAGCCCAATACGCTATCTGAAATATGAGCGACGAAAGTTGAACAAATGTGATAGAATTTCGCTGAATTATTTTATTAACCAGAATATAAAATGATCTAATCTGGTCTCTGTTCGCCCTAGCCTAGAAGTTTAATAGTGCATTCTACTCGCCATTCCACGCGCTTTAAGATGCCGCCTAGCCCAGTACGCTATCTGAAATAGGAGCGACGTAAATTGAACAAATGTGATAAAATTTTGCTGACATCTTAAATTAACCATAATATAAAATGATTTAATCGGGTATCTGTTTGCCCTACCCTAGAAGTTTAATAGTGTATTTTACTCGCCATTTCATGCGCCTTCAGATGCCGCTTAGCCCAATACGCTATCTGAAATAGGAGCGACGTAAATTGAACAAATGTGATAGAATTTCGCTGAATTCTTAAATTAACCATAATATGAAATGATCTAATCGGGTCTCTGTTTGCCCTACCCTAGAAGTTTAATAGTGCATTTCACTCGTCATTTCATGCGCTTTGAGATGCCGCTAAGCACAATAAGCTATCTGGAATAGCAGCGACGTAAATTGAACAAATGTGATTGAATTATGACGTATTCTTATATTTACCGTAATATAAAATGATCTAATCGGGTCTCTGTTTGCCTTATCCTAGAAGTTTAATAGGGCATTTTACTCGCCATTTCATGCGCTTTGAAATGCCGCTTAGCCCAATACGCTATCTGAAATAGGAGCGACGTAAATTGAACAAATGTGATAGAATTTTGCTGAATTCTTAAATTAACCATAATATAAAATGATCTAATCGGGTGTCTGTTTGCCCTACCCTAGAAGCTTAATATTGCATTTTACTCGCCATTTCATGCGCTTTGAGCTGCCGCTTAGCCCAATGCGTTATCGGAAATAGGAGCGACGTAAGTTGAAAAAATGTGATAGAGTTTCGCTGAATTCTTTTATGAACCATAATGTAAAATGATCTAATCGGGTCTCTGTTCTCCCTAGCCTAGAAGTTTAATAGTGCATTTTATTCTCCATTTCATGCGCTTTGAGATGCCGCTTAGCCCAATACGCTATCTGAAATAGGAGCGACGTAAATTGAACAAATACGATAGAATTTCCCTGAAATCTTATATTAAACAAAATATAAAATGATCTAATCGGGTCTCTGATTGCCCTATCATAGAAGTTTAATAGTGCATTTTACTCGCGATTCCACGCGCTTTATGATGCCGCCTAGCCGAGTACGGTATCTGAAATAGGACCTACGTAAGTTGAACAAATGTGATAGAATTACGCTGAATTCTTATATTGACCGTAATATAAAATGATGTAATCGGGCCTCTGTTTGCCCTATCATAGAAGTTTGATAGTGCATTTTACTCGCCATTTCATGTGCTTTAAGCTGCCGCATAGCCCAATACGCTATCTGGAATAGGAGCGACGTAAATTGAACAAATGTGATAGAATTTCCCTGAATTCTTATATTAACCTTAATGTAAAATGATGTAATCGTGTCTCTGTTCGCCCTACCATAGAAGTCTAATAGTGCATTTCACTCGCCATTTCATGCGCTTTGAGATGCCGCTTAGCACAATACGCTATTTGAAATAGGGGCGACGTAAATTGAACAAATGTGATAGAATTACGCTGAATTCTTATATTAACCGTAATATAAAATGATCTAATCGGGTCTCTGTTTGCCTTATCCGAGAAGTTTAATAGTGCATTTTACTCGCCATTTCATGCGCTTTGAAATGCCGCTTAGCCCAATACGCTATCTGAAATAGGAGCGACGTAAATTCAACAAATGTGATAGAATTTCCGTGAATTCATATATTAACCTTAATGTAAAATGATCTAATCGGGTCTCTGTTCGCCCTACCATAGAAGTTTAATAGTGCATTTCACTCGGCACTTCATGCGCTTTGAGATGCCGCTAAGCCCAATAAGCTATCTGAAATAGGAGCGACGTAAATTGAACAAATGTGATAGAATTTCGCTGAATTCTTACATTAACCATAATGTAAAATGATATAATCGGGTCTCTGTTTGCCCTACCCTAGAAGTTTAATAGTGCATTTCACTCGTCACTTCATGCGCTTTGAGATGCCGCTAAGCACAATAAGCTATCTGTAATAGGAGCGACGTAAATTGAACAAATGTGATAGAATTTCGCTGAATTCTTATATTAACCAAAATGAAAAATGATGTAATCGGGTCTCTGATTGCCCTGTCATAGAAGTTTAGTAGTGCATTTTACTCGCCATTCTACGCGCTGTAAGGTGCCGCCTAGCCCAGTACGCTATCTGAAATAGGAGCGACGTAAGTTGAACAAATGTGATAGAGTTACGCTGAATTCTTACATTAACCATAATGTAAAATGATCTAATCGGGTCTCTGTTTGCACGACCCTAGAAGTTTAATAGTGCATTTGACTCGTCACTTCATGCGCTTTAAGATGCCGCCAAGCCCAGTACGCTATCTGAAATAGGAGCGACGTAAATTGAACAAATGTGATAAAATTTTGCTGACATCTCAAATTAACCATAATATAAAATAATCTCATCGGGTCTCTGTTTGCCCTACCCTAGAAGTTTAATAGTGCATTTTACTCGCCATTTCATGCGCCTTCAGATGCCGCTTAGCCCAATAAGCTATCTGAAATAGGAGCGACGTAAATTGAACAAATGTGATAGAATTTCCCTGAAATCTTATATTAAACAAAATATAAAATGATCTAATCGGGTCTCTGATTGCAATATCATAGAAGTTTAACAGTGCATTTCACTCGTCATTTCATGCGCTTTGACATGCCGCTTAGCCCAATAAGCTATCTGAAATAGGAGCGACGTAAATTGAACAAATGTGATAGAATTTCCATGAAATCTTATATTAAACATAATATAAAATGAGCTAATCGGGTCTCTGATTGCCCTATCATAAAAGTTGAGCTGTGCATTTTACTCGCCATTCGACGCGCTTTAAGATGGCGCCTAGCACAGTACGCTATCTGAAATAGGAGCGACGTAAGTTGAACAAATGTGATAGAATTTCGCTGAATTCTTTTATTAACCATAATGTAAAATGATCTAATCGGGTCTCTGTTCGCCCTAGCCTAGAAGTTTAATAGTGCATTTTATTCGCCATTTCATGCGCTTTGAGATGCCGCTTAGCCCAATACGCTATCTGAAATAGGAGCGACGTAAATTGAACAAATGTGATAGAATTTCCCTGAAATCTTATATTAAACAAAATATAAAATGATGTAATCGGGTCTCTGATTACTGTATCATAGAAGTTTAGTATTGCATTTTACTCGCCCTTCCACGCGCCTTAAGATGCCGCCTAGCCCAGTACGCTATCTGAAATAGGAGCGACGTAAGATGAACAAATGTCATAGAATTACGCTGAATTCTTATATTAACCGTAATATAAAATGATCTAATCGGGTCTCTGTTTGCCTTATCCCAGAAGTTTAATAGTGCATTTTACTCGCCATTTCATGCACTTTGAAATGCCGCTTAGCCCAATACGCTATCTGAAATAGGAGCGACGTAAATTGAACAAATGTGATAGAATTTCCGTGAAATCTTATATTAACTTTAATGTAAAATGATCTAATCGGGTCTCTGTTCGCCCTACCATAGAAGTCTAATAGTGCATTTCACTCGCCATTTCATGCGCTTTGAGATGCCGCTTAGCACAATACGCTATTTGAAATAGGGGCGACGTAAATTGAACAAATGTGATAGAATTACGCTGAATTCTTATATTAACCGTAATATAAAATGATCTAATCGGGTCTCTGTTTGCCTTATCCTAGAAGTTTAATAGTGCATTTCATTCGCCATTTCATGCGCTTTGAGATGCCGCTTAGCCGAATACGCTATCTGAATTAGGAGCGACGTAAGTTGAACAAATGTGATCGAAATTCCCTGAAATCTGATATTATACAAAATATAAAATGATCTAATCGGGTCTCTGATTGCCCTATCATAGAAGTTGAGTAGTGAATTTTACTCGCCATTCCACGCGCTTTAAGATGCCGCCTAGCCCAGTACGCTATCTGAAATAGGAGCGACGTAAATTGAACAAATGTGATAGAATTTTGCTGAATTCTTAAATTAACCATAATATGAGATGATGTAATCGGGTCTCTGCTTGCCCTACCCTAGAAGTTTAATAGTGCATTTTACTTGCCATTTCATGCGCTTTGAGATGCCGCTTAGCCCAATACGCTATCTGAAATAGGAGCGACGTAAATTGAACAAATGTGATAGAATTTCCCTGAATTCTTTTATTAACCTTAATGTAAAATGATCTAATCGGGTCTCTGTTCGCCCTACCATAGAAGTCTAATAGTGCATTTCACTCGCCATTTCATGCGCTTTGAGATGCCGCTTAGCCCAATACGCTATCTGAAATAGGAGCGACGTAAATTGAACAAATGTGATAGAATTTTGCTGAATTCTTAAATTAACCATAATATGAGATGATGTAATCGGGTCTCTGCTTGCCCTACCCTAGAAGTTTAACAGTGCATTTTACTCGCCATTTCATGCGCTTTGAGACGCCGCTTAGCCCAATACACTATCTGAAATAGGAGCGACGTAAATTGAACAAATGTGATAGAATTTTGCTGAATTCTTAAATTAACCATAGTATAAAATGATCTAATCGGGTCTCTGTTTGCCCTACCCTAGAAGTTTAATAGTGCATTTTGCTCGCCATGTCATGCGCTTTGAGATGCCGCTTAGCCCAATACGCTATCTGAAATAGGAGCGACGTAAATTGAACAAATGTGATAGAATTTCGCTGAATTCTTAAATTAACTATAATATAAATTGATCTAATCGGGTCACTGATTGCCCTACCCTAGAAGTTTAATAGTGCATTTTACTCGTCATTTCATGCGCTTTGAGATGCCGCTTAGCCCAATACGCTATCTGAAATATGAGCGACGTAAATTGAACAAATGTGATAGAATTTCGCTGAATTCTTATATTAACCAAAATATAAAATGATCTAATCGGGTCTCTGATTGCCCTATCATAGAAGTTTAGTAGTGCATATTACACGCCATTCCACGCGCTTTAAGATGCCGCCAAGCCCAGTACGCTATCTGAAATAGGAGCGACTTAAATTGAACAAATGTGATAAAATTTTGCTGACATCTCAAATTAACCATAATATAAAATAATCTCATCGGGTCTCTGTTTGCCCTACCCTAGAAGTTTAATAGTGCATTTTACTCGCCATTTCATGCGCCTTCAGATGCCGCTTAGCCCAATAAGCTATCTGAAATAGGAGCGACGTAAATTGAACAAATGTGATAGAATTTCCCTGAAATCTTATATTAAACAAAATATAAAATGATCTAATCGGGTCTCTGATTGCAATATCATAGAAGTTTAACAGTGCATTTCACTCGTCATTTCATGCGCTTTGACATGCCGCTTAGCCCAATAAGCTATCTGAAATAGGAGCGACGTAAATTGAACAAATGTGATAGAATTTCCATGAAATCTTATATTAAACATAATATAAAATGAGCTAATCGGGTCTCTGATTGCCCTATCATAAAAGTTGAGCTGTGCATTTTACTCGCCATTCCACGCGCTTTAAGATGGCGCCTAGCACAGTACGCTATCTGAAATAGGAGCGACGTAAGTTGAACAAATGTGATAGAATTTCGCTGAATTCTTTTATTAACCATAATGTAAAATGATCTAATCGGGTCTCTGTTCGCCCTAGCCTAGAAGTTTAATAGTGCATTTTATTCGCCATTTCATGCGCTTTGAGATGCCGCTTAGCCCAATACGCTATCTGAAATAGGAGCGACGTAAATTGAACAAATGTGATAGAATTTCCCTGAAATCTTATATTAAACAAAATATAAAATGATGTAATCGGGTCTCTGATTACTGTATCATAGAAGTTTAGTATTGCATTTTACTCGCCCTTCCACGCGCCTTAAGATGCCGCCTAGCCCAGTACGCTATCTGAAATAGGAGCGACGTAAGATGAACAAATGTCATAGAATTACGCTGAATTCTTAAAGTAACCTTAATATAAAATGATCTAATCGGGTCTCTGTTTGCCCTACCGTAGAAGTTTAATAGTGCATTTCACTCGTCATTTCATGCGCTTTGAGATGCCGCTAACCACAATAAGCTATCTGGAATAGCAGCGACGTAAATTGAACAAATGTGAAAGAATTACGCCGCATTCTTATATTAACCGTAATATAAAATGATCTAATCGGGTCTCTGTTTGCCTTATCCTAGAAGTTTAATAGTGCATTTTACTCGCCATTCCACGCGCTTTAGGATGCCGCCAAGCCCAGTACGCTACCTGAAATAGGAGCGACGTAAGTTGAACAACTGTGATAGAATTACGCTGAATTCTTCTATTAACCGTAATATACAATGATCTAATCGGGTCTCTGTTTGCCTTATCCTCGAAGTTTGATAGTGCATTTTACTCGCCATTTCATGCACTTTGAAATGCCGCTTAGCCCAATACGCTATCTGAAATAGGAGCGACGTAAATTGAACAAATGTGATAGAATTTCCGTGAATTCTTATATTAACCTTAATGTAAAATGATCTAATCTGTTCTCTGTTCGCCCTAGCCTAGAAGTTTAATAGCGCATTTTATTCGCCATTCCATGCGCCTTGAGATGCCGCTTAGCCCAATACGCTATCTGAAATAGGAGCGACGTAAATTGAACAAATGTGATAGAATTTCCCTGAAATCTTATATTAAACAAAATATAAAATGATCTAATCGGGTCTCTGATTGCCCTATCATAGAAGTTTAGCAGTGCATTTTACTCGACATTCCACGCGCTTTAAGATGCCGCCTATCCCAGTACGCTACCTAAATTAGGAGCCACGTAAGTTGAACAAATGTGATAGAATTACGCTGAATTCTTATATTAACCGTAATATAAAATGATCTAATCGGGTCTCTGTTTGCCTTATCCTAGAAGTTTAGTATTGCATTTTACTCGCCATTTCATGCGCTTTGAGATGCCGCTTAGCCCAATACGCTATCTGAAATAGGAGCGACGTAAATTGAACAAATGTGATAGAATTTCGCTGAATTCTTAAATTAACCATAATATAAAATGATCTAATCGGGTGTCTGTTTGCCCTACCCTAGAAGCTTAATATTGCATTTTACTCGCCATTTCATGCGCTTTGAGCTGCCGCTTAGCCCAATACGCTATCGGAAATAGGAGCGACGTAAGTTGAAAAAATGTGATAGAGTTTCGCTGAATTCTTTTATGAACCATAATGTAAAATGATCTAATCGGGTCTGTGTTCTCCCTAGCATAGAAGTTTAATAGTGCATTTTATTCTCCATTTCATGCGCTTTGAGATGCCGCTTAGCCCAATACGCTAACTGAAATAGGAGCGACGTAAGTTGAACAAATGTGATAGAATTTCGCTGAATTCTTTTATTAACAATAATGTAAAATGATCTGATCGGGTCTCTGTTCGCCCTAGCCTAGAAGTTTAAGAGTGTATTTTATTCGACATTTCATGCGCTTTGAGATGCCGCTTAGCCGAATACGCTATCTGAAATAGGAGCGACGTAAATTGAACAAATGCAATAGACTTTTCCCTGAAATCTTATACTAAACAAAATATAAAATGATCTAATCGGGTCTCTGATTGCCCTATCATAGAAGTTTAATAGTGCATTTTACTCGCCATTCCACGCGCTTTATGGTGCCGCCTAGCCGAGTACGGTATCTGAAATAGGAGCTACGTAAGTTGACAAATGTGATAGAATTACGCTGAATTCTTATATTGACCGTAGTATAAAATGATGTAATCGGGCCTCTGTTTGCCCTATCATAGAAGTTTGATAGTGCATTTTACTGGCGATTTCATGTGCTTTAAGCTGCCGCATAGCCCAATACGCTATCTGGAATAGGAGCGACGTAAATTGAACAAATGTGATAGAATTTCCCTGAATTCTTATATTAACCTTAATGTAAAATGATGTAATCGTGTCTCTGTTCGCCCTACCATAGAAGTCTAATAGTGCATTTCACTCGCCATTTCATGCGCTTTGAGATGCCGCTTAGCCCAATACGCTATCTGAAATAGGGGCGACCTAAATTGAACGAATGTGATAGAATTTTGCTGAAATCTTAAATTAACCATAATATAAAATGATCTAATCGAGTCTCTGCTTGCCCTACCCTAGAAGTTTAATAGTGCATTTTACTCGTCATTTCATGCGCTTTGAGATGCCGCTTTGCCCAATACGCTATCTGAAATAGGAGCGACGTAAATTGAACGAATGTGATAGAATTTCGCTCAATTCTTAAATTAACCATAATATAAAATGATCTAATCGGGTCTCTGTTTGCCCTACCCTAGAACTTTAATAGTGCATTTTACTCGTCATTTCATGCGCTTTGAGATGCCGCTTAGCCTAATACGCTATCTGAAATAGGAGCGATATAAGTTGAACAAATGTGATAGAGTTTCGCTGAATTCTTTTATGAACCAGAATGTAAAATGATCTAATCGGGTCTCTGTTCTCCCTAGCCTAGAAGTTTAATAGTGCATTTTATTCTCCATTTCATGCGCCTTGAGATGCCGCTTAGCCCAATACGCTATCTGAAATAGGAGCGACGTAAATTGAACAACTGCGATGGAGTTTCCCTGAAATCTAATATTAAACAAAATATAAAATGATCTAATCGGGTCTCTGATTGCCCTATCATAGAAGTTTAGTAGTGCATTTTACTCGCCATTCCACGCGCTTTAAGATGCCGCCTAGCCCAGTACGCTACCTGAAATAGGAGCGACGTAAATTGAACAGATGTGATAAAATTTAGCTGACATCTTAAATTAACCATATTATAAAATGATCTAATCGGGTCTCTGTTTGCCCAACCCTAGAAGTTTAATAGTGCATTTTACTCGCCATTTCATGCGCCTTCAGATGCCTCTTAGCCCAATACGCTATCTGAAATAGGAGCGACGTAAATTGAACAAATGTGATAGAATTTCCCTGAAATCTTATATTAAACAAAATATAAAATGATCTAATCGGGTCTCTGATTGCCGTATCATAGAAGTTTAGTAGTGCATTTTATTCGCCATTCCACGCGCTTTAAGATGCCCCATAGCCCTGTACGCTACCTGAAATAGGAGCGACGTAAGTTGAACAAATGTGATAGAATTACGCTGAATTCTTTTATGAACCATAATGTAAAATGATCTAATCGGGTCTCTGTTCTCCCTAGCCTAGAAGTTTAATTGTGCATTTTATTCTCCATTTCATGCGCTTTGAGATGCCGCTTAGCCCAATACGCTATCTGAAATAGGAGCGACGTAAATTGAACAAATGCTATAGAATTTCCCTGAAATCTTATATTAAACAAAATATAAAATGATCTAATCGGGTCTCTGATTGCCGTATCATAGAAGTTTAGTAGTGCATTTTATTCGCCATTCCACGCGCTTTAAGATGCCCCATAGCCCTGTACGCTACCTGAAATAGGAGCGACGTAAGTTGAACAAATGTGATAGAATTACGCTGAATTCTTATATTAACCGTAATATAAAATGATATAATCGGGTCTCTGTTTGCCCTATCATAGAAGTTTAATAGTGCATTTTACTCGCCGTTTCATGCGCTTTGAGATGCCGCTTAGGCCAATACACTATCTGAAATAGGAGCGACGTAAATTGAACAAATGTGATAGAATCTCGCTGAATTCTTAAATTAACCATAGTATAAAATGATCTAATCGGGTCTCTGTTTGCCCTACCCTAGAAGTTTAATAGTGCATTTTGCTCGCCATGTCATGCGCTTTGAGATGCCGCTTAGCCCAATACGCTATCTGAAATAGGAGCGACGTAAATTGAACAAATGTGATAGAATTTCGCTGAATTCTTAAATTAACTATAATATAAATTGATCTAATCGGGTCACTGATTGCCCTACCCTAGAAGTTTAATAGTGCATTTTACTCGCCATTTCATGCGCTTTGAGATGCCGCTTAGCCCAATACGCTATCTGAAATATGAGCGACGTAAATTGAACAAATGTGATAGAATTTTGCTGAATTCTTATATTAACCTTAATGTAAAATGATCTAATCGGGTCTCTGTTCGCCCTACCCTAGAAGTTTAATGTTGCATTTTACTCGCCATTCCACGCGCTTTAAGATGCCGCCTAGCCCAGTACGCTACCTGAAATAGGAGCGACGTAAATTGAACAGATGTGATAAAATTTAGCTGACATCTTAAATTAACCATATTATAAAATGATCTAATCGGGTCTCTGTTTGCCCAACCCTAGAAGTTTAATAGTGCATTTTACTCGCCATTTCATGCGCCTTCAGATGCCTCTTAGCCCAATACGCTATCTGAAATAGGAGCGACGTAAATTGAACAAATGTGATAGAATTTCCCTGAAATCTTATATTAAACAAAATATAAAATGATCTAATCGGGTCTCTGATTGCCCTATCATAGAAGTTTAATAGTGCATTTTACTCGACATTCCGGGCGCTTTAAGATGCCGCCTAGCCCAGTACGCTATCTGAAATAGGAGCGACGTAAATTGAACAAATGTGATTGAATTTTGCTGAATTCTTAAATTAACCATAATATAAAATGATCTAATCGGGTCTCAGTTTGCCCTAGCCTAGAAGTATAATAGTGCATTTTACTCGCCATATCATGCGCTTTGAGATTCCGCTTAGCCCAATACGCTATCTGAAATAGGAGCGACGTAAATTGAACAAATGTGATAGAATTTCGCTGAATTCTGAAATTAACTATAATATCAATTGATCTAATCGGGTCTCTGTTTGCCCTACCCTAAAAGTTTAATAGTGCATTTTACTCGCCATTCCACGCGCTTTAAGATGCCGCTTAGTCCAGTACGCTATCCGAAATAGGAGCGACGTAAATTGACCAAATGTGATAGAATTACGCTTAATTCTTATATTAACATTAATATAAAATGATCTAATCGGGTCTCTGATTGCCCTAGCCCAAAAGATTAATAGTGCATTTTATTCGACATTCCGTGCGCTTTGAGATGCTGCTTAGCCCAATACGCTATCTGAAATAGGAGCGACGTAAATTGAACAAATGTGATAGAATTACGCTTAATTCTTATATTAACATTAATATAAAATGATCTAATCGGGTCTCTGATTGCCCTATCATAGAAGGCTAATAGTGCATTTTACTCGCCATTCCACGCGCTTTCAGATGCCGCCTCGCCCAGTACGCTATCTGAAATAGGAGCGACGTAAATTGAACAAATGTGATAGAATTTTGCTGAATTCTTAAATTAACCATAATATAAAATGATCTAATCGGGTCTCTGTTTGCCCTACCCTAGAAGTTTAATAGTGCATTTTATTCGCCATTCCATGCGCTTTGAGATGCCGCTTGGCCCAATTCTCTATCTGAAATAAGAGCGACGTAAATTGAACAGATGTGATAGAATTTTGCTGAATTCTTAAATTAACCATAATATAAAATGATCTAATCGGGTCTCTGTTTGACCTACCCTAGAAGTTTAATAGCGCATTTTACTCGCCATTTCATGTGCTTTGAGATGCCGCATAGCCCAATACGCTATCTGGAATAGGAGCGACGTAAATTGATCAAATGTTATAGAATTTCCCTGAATTCTTTTATTAACCTTAATGTAAAATGATCTAATCGGGTCTCTGTTCGCCCTACCATAGAAGTCTAATAGTGCATTTCACTCGCCATTTCATGCGCTTTGAGATGCCGCCTAGCCCAATACGCTATCTGAAATAGGAGCGACGTAAATTGAACAAATGTGATAGAATTTTGCTGAATTCTTAAATTAACCATAATATGAGATGATGTAATCGGGTCTCTGCTTGCCCTACCCTAGAAGTTTAATAGTGCATTTTACTCGCCATTTCATGCGCTTTGAGATGCCGCTTAGCCCAATACACTATCTGAAATAGGAGCGACGTAAATTGAACAAATGTGATAGAATTTTGCTGAATTCTTAAATTAACCATAGTATAAAATGATCTAATCGGGTCTCTGTTTGCCCTACCCTAGAAGTTTAATAGTGCATTTTGCTCGCCATGTCATGCGCTTTGAGATGCCGCTTAGCCCAATACGCTATCTGAAATAGGAGCGACGTAAATTGAACAAATGTGATAGAATTTCGCTGAATTCTTAAATTAACTATAATATAAATTGATCTAATCGGGTCACTGATTGCCCTACCCTAGAAGTTTAATAGTGCATCTTACTCGCCATTTCATGCGCTTTGAGATGCCGCTTAGCCCAATACGCTATCTGAAATATGAGCGACGTAAATTGAACAAATGTGATAGAATTTCGCTGAATTCTTATATTAACCAAAATATAAAATGATCTAATCGGGTCCTGATTGCCCTATCATAGAAGTTTAATTGTGCATTTTACTCTCCATTCCGCGCGCTTTGAGATGCCGCTTAGCCCAATACGCTATCTGAAATAGGGAGCGACGTAAATTGAACAAACGTGATAGAATTTCACTGAATTCTTAAATTAACCATAATATAAAATGATCTAATCGGGTCTCTGTTTGACCTACCCTAGAAGTTTAATAGTGCATTTTACTCGCCATTTCATGTGCTTTGAGATGCCGCATAGCCCTAATACGCTATCTGGAATAGGAGCGACGTAAATTGATCAAATGTGATAGAATTTCCCTGAATACTTATATTAACCTTAATCTAAAATGATCTAATCGGCTCTCTGTTCGCCCTACCATAGAAGTCTAATAGTGCATTTCACTCGCCATTTCATGCGCTTTGAGATGCCGCTTAGCCCAATACGCTATCTGAAATAGGAGCGACGTAAATTGAACAAATCTGATAGAATTTTGCTGAATTCTTAAATTAACCATATATGAAATGATCTAATCGGGTATCTGTTTGCCCTACCCTAGAAGCTTAATAGTGCATTTTACTCGCCATTTCATGCGCTTTGAGCTGCCGCTTAGCCCAATACGCTATCTGAAATAGGAGCGACTTATGTTGAAAAAATGTGATAGAATTTCGCTGAATTCTTTTATGAACCATAATGTAAATTGATCTAATCGGGTCTCTGTTCTCCCTAGCCTAGAAGTGTAATAGTGCATTTTATTCTCCATTTCATGCGCCTTGAGATGCCGCTTAGCCCAATACGCTATCTGAAATAGGAGCGACGTAAATTGAACAACTGCGATGGAATTTCCCTGAAATCTAATATTAAACAAAATATAAAATGATCTAATCGGGTCTCTGATTGCCCTATCATAGAAGTTTAGTAGTGCATTTTACTCGCCATTCCACGCGCTTTAAGATGCCGCCTAGCCCAGTACGCTACCTGAAATAGGAGCGACGTAAATTGAACAGATGTGATAAAATTTAGCTGACATCTTAAATTAACCATATTATAAAATGATCTAATCGGGTCTCTGTTTGCCCAACCCTAGAAGTTTAATAGTGCATTTTACTCGCCATTTCATGCGCCTTCAGATGCCTCTTAGCCCAATACGCTATCTGAAATAGGAGCGACGTAAATTGAACAAATGTGATAGAATTTCCCTGAAATCTTATATTAAACAAAATATAAAATGATCTAATCGGGTCTCTGATTGCCGTATCATAGAAGTTTAGTAGTGCATTTTATTCGCCATTCCACGCGCTTTAAGATGCCCCATAGCCCTGTACGCTACCTGAAATAGGAGCGACGTAAGTTGAACAAATGTGATAGAATTACGCTGAATTCTTTTATGAACCATAATGTAAAATGATCTAATCGGGTCTCTGTTCTCCCTAGCCTAGAAGTTTAATTGTGCATTTTATTCTCCATTTCATGCGCTTTGAGATGCCGCTTAGCCCAATACGCTATCTGAAATAGGAGCGACGTAAATTGAACAAATGCTATAGAATTTCCCTGAAATCTTATATTAAACAAAATATAAAATGATCTAATCGGGTCTCTGATTGCCGTATCATAGAAGTTTAGTAGTGCATTTTATTCGCCATTCCACGCGCTTTAAGATGCCCCATAGCCCAGTACGCTACCTGAAATAGGAGCGACGTAAGTTGAACAAATGTGATAGAATTACGCTGAATTCTTATATTAACCGTAATATAAAATGATATAATCGGGTCTCTGTTTGCCCTATCATATAAGTTTAATAGTGCATTTTACTCGCCATTTCATGCGCTTTGAGATGCCGCTTAGGCCAATACACTATCTGAAATAGGAGCGACGTAAATTGAACAAATGTGATAGAATTTTGCTGAATTCTTAAATTAACCATAGTATAAAATGATCTAATCGGGTCTCTGTTTGCCCTACCCTAGAAGTTTAATAGTGCATTTTGCTCGCCATGTCATGCGCTTTGAGATGCCGCTTAGCCCAATACGCTATCTGAAATAGGAGCGACGTAAATTGAACAAATGTGATAGAATTTCGCTGAATTCTTAAATTAACTATAATATAAATTGATCTAATCGGGTCACTGATTGCCCTACCCTAGAAGTTTAATAGTGCATTTTACTCGCCATTTCATGCGCTTTGAGATGCCGCTTAGCCCAATACGCTATCTGAAATATGAGCGACGTAAATTGAACAAATGTGATAGAATTTTGCTGAATTCTTATATTAACCTTAATGTAAAATGATCTAATCGGGTCTCTGTTCGCCCCTACCCTAGAAGTTTAATGTTGCATTTTACTCGCCATTCCACGCGCTTTAAGATGCCGCCTAGCCAGTACGCTACCTGAAATAGGAGCGACGTAAATTGAACAGATGTGATAAAATTTAGCTGACATCTTAAATTAACCATATTATAAAATGATCTAATCGGGTCTCTGTTTGCCCAACCCTAGAAGTTTAATAGTGCATTTTACTCGCCATTTCATGCGCCTTCAGATGCCTCTTAGCCCAATACGCTATCTGAAATAGGAGCGACGTAAATTGAACAAATGTGATAGAATTTCCCTGAAATCTTATATTAAACAAAATATAAAATGATCTAATCGGGTCTCTGATTGCCGTATCATAGAAGTTTAGTAGTGCATTTTATTCGCCATTCCACGCGCTTTAAGATGCCCCATAGCCCTGTACGCTACCTGAAATAGGAGCGACGTAAGTTGAACAAATGTGATAGAATTACGCTGAATTCTTTTATGAACCATAATGTAAAATGATCTAATCGGGTCTCTGTTCTCCCTAGCCTAGAAGTTTAATTGTGCATTTTATTCTCCATTTCATGCGCTTTGAGATGCCGCTTAGGCCAATACACTATCTGAAATAGGAGCGACGTAAATTGAACAAATGTGATAGAATTTTGCTGAATTCTTAAATTAACCATAGTATAAAATGATCTAATCGGGTCTCTGTTTGCCCTACCCCTAGAAGTTTAATAGTGCATTTTGCTCGCCATGTCATGCGCTTTGAGATGCCGCTTAGCCCAATACGCTATCTGAAATAGGAGCGACGTAAATTGAACAAATGTGATAGAATTTCGCTGAATTCTTAAATTAACTATAATATAAATTGATCTAATCGGGTCACTGATTGCCCTACCCTAGAAGTTTAATAGTGCATTTTACTCGCCATTTCATGCGCTTTGAGATGCCGCTTAGCCCAATACGCTATCTGAAATATGAGCGACGTAAATTGAACAAATGTGATAGAATTTTGCTGAATTCTTATATTAACCTTAATGTAAAATGATCTAATCGGGTCTCTGTTCGCCCTACCCTAGAAGTTTAATGTTGCATTTCACTCGTCATTTCATGCGCCTTGAGATGCCGCCTAGCCCAGTACACTATCTTAAATAGGAGCGACGTAAATTGAACAAATGTGATAGAATTTCGCTGAATTCTTAAATTAACCATAATACAAAATGATCTAATCGGGTCTCCGTCTGCCCTACCCTAGAAGTTTAATAGTGCATTTTACTCGCCATTCCATGCGCTTTGAGATGCCGCTTAGCCCAATACGCTATCTGAAATATGAGCGACGTAAATTGAACAAATGTGATAGAATTTCCCTGAAGTCTTATATTAAACAAAATATAAAATGGTCTAATCGGGTCTCTGATTGCCCTATCATAGAAGTTTGGTAGTGCATTTTGCTCGCCCTTCCACGCGCTTTATGATGCCGCCTAGCCCAGTACGCTATCTGAAATAGGAGCGACGTAGGTTGAACAAATGTGATAGAATTACGCTGAATTCTTATATTAACCAAAATATAAAATGATCTAATCGGGTCTCTGATTGCCCTATCATAGAAGTTTAATAGTGCATTTTACTCGACATTCCGGGCGCTTTAAGATGCCGCCTAGCCCAGTACGCTATCTGAAATAGGAGCGACGTAAATTGAACAAATGTGATAGAATTTTGCTGAATTCTTAAATTAACCATAATATGAGATGATGTAATCGGGTCTCTGCTTGCCCTACCCTAGAAGTTTAATAGTGCATTTTACTCGCCATTTCATGCGCTTTGAGATGCCGCTTAGCCCAATACACTATCTGAAATAGGAGCGACGTAAATTGAACAAATGTGATAGAATTTTGCTGAATTCTTAAATTAACCATAGTATAAAATGATCTAATCGGGTCTCTGTTTGCCCTACCCTAGAAGTTTAATAGTGCATTTTGCTCGCCATGTCCATGCGCTTTGAGACCGCTTAGCCCAATACGCTATCTGAAATAGGAGCGACGTAAATTGAACAAATGTGATAGAATTTCGCTGAATTCTTAAATTAACTATAATATAAATTGATCTAATCGGGTCACTGATTGCCCTACCCTAGAAGTTTAATAGTGCATCTTACTCGCCATTTCATGCGCTTTGAGATGCCGCTTAGCCCAATACGCTATCTGAAATATGAGCGACGTAAATTGAAGAAATGTGATAGAATTTCGCTGAATTCTTATATTAACCAAAATATAAAATGATCTAATCGGGTCCCTGATTGCCCTAGCATAGAAGTTTAATTGTGCATTTTACTCTCCATTCCGCGCGCTTTGAGATGCCGCTTAGCCCAATACGCTATCTGAAATAGGAGCGACGTAAATTGAACAAACGTGATAGAATTTCACTGAATTCTTAAATTAACCATAATATAAAATGATCTAATCGGGTCTCTGTTTGACCTACCCTAGAAGTTTAATAGTGCATTTTACTCGCCATTTCATGTGCTTTGAGATGCCGCATAGCCTAATACGCTATCTGGAATAGGAGCGACGTAAATTGATCAAATGTGATAGAATTTCCCTGAATACTTATATTAACCTTAATCTAAAATGATCTAATCGGCTCTCTGTTCGCCCTACCATAGAAGTCTAATAGTGCATTTCACTCGCCATTTCATGCGCTTTGAGATGCCGCTTAGCCCAATACGCTATCTGAAATAGGAGCGACGTAAATTGAACAAATGTGATAGAATTTTGCTGAATTCTTAAATTAACCATAATATGAAATGATCTAATCGGGTATCTGTTTGCCCTACCCTAGAAGCTTAATATTGCATTTTACTCGCCATTTCATGCGCTTTGAGCTGCCGCTTAGCCCAATACGCTATCTGAAATAGGAGCGACTTATGTTGAAAAAATGTGATAGAATTTCGCTGAATTCTTTTATGAACCATAATGTAAATTGATCTAATCGGGTCTCTGTTCTCCCTAGCCTAGAAGTGTAATAGTGCATTTTATTCTCCATTTCATGCGCCTTGAGATGCCGCTTAGCCCAATACGCTATCTGAAATAGGAGCGACGTAAATTGAACAACTGCGATGGAATTTCCCTGAAATCTAATATTAAACAAAATATAAAATGATCTAATCGGGTCTCTGATTGCCCTATCATAGAAGTTTAGTAGTGCATTTTACTCGCCATTCCACGCGCTTTAAGATGCCGCCTAGCCCAGTACGCTACCTGAAATAGGAGCGACGTAAATTGAACAGATGTGATAAAATTTAGCTGACATCTTAAATTAACCATATTATAAAATGATCTAATCGGGTCTCTGTTTGCCCAACCCTAGAAGTTTAATAGTGCATTTTACTTGCCACTTCATGCGCCTTCAGATGCCTCTTAGCCCAATACGCTATCTGAAATAGGAGCGACGTAAATTGAACAAATGTGATAGAATTTCCCTGAAATCTTATATTAAACAAAATATAAAATGATCTAATCGGGTCTCTGATTGCCGTATCATAGAAGTTTAGTAGTGCATTTTATTCGCCATTCCACGCGCTTTAAGATGCCCCATAGCCCTGTACGCTACCTGAAATAGGAGCGACGTAAGTTGAACAAATGTGATAGAATTACGCTGAATTCTTTTATGAACCATAATGTAAAATGATCTAATCGGGTCTCTGTTCTCCCTAGCCTAGAAGTTTAATTGTGCATTTTATTCTCCATTTCATGCGCTTTGAGATGCCGCTTAGCCCAATACGCTATCTGAAATAGGAGCGACGTAAATTGAACAAATGCTATAGAATTTCCCTGAAATCTTATATTAAACAAAATATAAAATGATCTAATCGGGTCTCTGATTGCCGTATCATAGAAGTTTAGTAGTGCATTTTATTCGCCATTCCACGCGCTTTAAGATGCCCCATAGCCCAGTACGCTACCTGAAATAGGAGCGACGTAAGTTGAACAAATGTGATAGAATTACGCTGAATTCTTATATTAACCATAATATAAAATGATCTAATCGGGTCTCTGTTTGCCCTATCATAGAAGTTTAATAGTGCATTTTACTCGCCATTTCATGCGCTTTGAGATGCCGCTTAGGCCAATACACTATCTGAAATAGGAGCGACGTAAATTGAACAAATGTGATAGAATTTCGCTGAATTCTTAAATTAACCATAATATAAAATGATCTAATCGGGTCTCTGTTTGCCCTACCCTAGAAGTTTAATAGTGCATTTTGCTCGCCATGTCATGCGCTTTGAGATGCCGCTTAGCCCAATACGCTATCTGAAATAGGAGCGACGTAAATTGAACAAATGTGATAGAATTTCGCTGAATTCTTAAATTAACTATAATATAAATTGATCTAATCGGGTCACTGATTGCCCTACCCTAGAAGTTTAATAGTGCATTTTACTCGCCATTTCATGCGCTTTGAGATGCCGCTTAGCCCAATACGCTATCTGAAATATGAGCGACGTAAATTGAACAAATGTGATAGAATTTTGCTGAATTCTTATATTAACCTTAATGTAAAATGATCTAATCGGGTCTCTGTTCGCCCTACCCTAGAAGTTTAATGTTGCATTTTACTCGCCATTCCACGCGCTTTAAGATGCCGCCTAGCCCAGTACGCTACCTGAAATAGGAGCGACGTAAATTGAACAGATGTGATAAAATTTAGCTGACATCTTAAATTAACCATATTATAAAATGATCTAATCGGGTCTCTGTTTGCCCAACCCTAGAAGTTTAATAGTGCATTTTACTCGCCATTTCATGCGCCTTCAGATGCCTCTTAGCCCAATACGCTATCTGAAATAGGAGCGACGTAAATTGAACAAATGTGATAGAATTTCCCTGAAATCTTATATTAAACAAAATATAAAATGATCTAATCGGGTCTCTGATTGCCCTATCATAGAAGTTTAATAGTGCATTTTACTCGACATTCCGGGCGCTTTAAGATGCCGCCTAGCCCAGTACGCTATCTGAAATAGGAGCGACGTAAATTGAACAAATGTGATAGAATTTTGCTGAATTCTTAAATTAACCATAATATAAAATGATCTAATCGGGTCTCTGTTTGCCCTACCCTAGAAGTTTAATAGTGCATTTTATTCGCCATTCCATGCGCTTTGAGATGCCGCTTGGCCCAATTCTCTATCTGAAATAGGAGCGACGTAAATTGAACAAATGTGATAGAATTTTGCTGAATTCTTAAATTAACCATAATATAAAATGATCTAATCGGGTCTCTGTTTGACCTACCCTAGAAGTTTAATAGCGCATTTTACTCGCCATTTCATGTGCTTTGAGATGCCGCATAGCCCAATACGCTATCTGGAATAGGAGCGACGTAAATTGATCAAATGTTATAGAATTTCCCTGAATTCTTTTATTAACCTTAATGTAAAATGATCTAATCGGGTCTCTGTTCGCCCTACCATAGAAGTCTAATAGTGCATTTCACTCGCCATTTCATGCGCTTTGAGATGCCGCTTAGCCCAATACGCTATCTGAAATAGGAGCGACGTAAATTGAACAAATGTGATAGAATTTTGCTGAATTCTTAAATTAACCATAATATGAGATGATGTAATCGGGTCTCTGCTTGCCCTACCCTAGAAGTTTAATAGTGCATTTTACTCGCCATTTCATGCGCTTTGAGATGCCGCTTAGCCCAATACACTATCTGAAATAGGAGCGACGTAAATTGAACAAATGTGATAGAATTTTGCTGAATTCTTAAATTAACCATAGTATAAAATGATCTAATCGGGTCTCTGTTTGCCCTACCCTAGAAGTTTAATAGTGCATTTTGCTCGCCATGTCATGCGCTTTGAGATGCCGCTTAGCCCAATACGCTATCTGAAATAGGAGCGACGTAAATTGAACAAATGTGATAGAATTTCGCTGAATTCTTAAATTAACTATAATATAAATTGATCTAATCGGGTCACTGATTGCCCTACCCTAGAAGTTTAATAGTGCATCTTACTCGCCATTTCATGCGCTTTGAGATGCCGCTTAGCCCAATACGCTATCTGAAATATGAGCGACGTAAATTGAAGAAATGTGATAGAATTTCGCTGAATTCTTATATTAACCAAAATATAAAATGATCTAATCGGGTCCCTGATTGCCCTAGCATAGAAGTTTAATTGTGCATTTTACTCTCCATTCCGCGCGCTTTGAGATGCCGCTTAGCCCAATACGCTATCTGAAATAGGAGCGACGTAAATTGAACAAACGTGATAGAATTTCACTGAATTCTTAAATTAACCATAATATAAAATGATCTAATCGGGTCTCTGTTTGACCTACCCTAGAAGTTTAATAGTGCATTTTACTCGCCATTTCATGTGCTTTGAGATGCCGCATAGCCTAATACGCTATCTGGAATAGGAGCGACGTAAATTGATCAAATGTGATAGAATTTCCCTGAATACTTATATTAACCTTAATCTAAAATGATCTAATCGGCTCTCTGTTCGCCCTACCATAGAAGTCTAATAGTGCATTTCACTCGCCATTTCATGCGCTTTGAGATGCCGCTTAGCCCAATACGCTATCTGAAATAGGAGCGACGTAAATTGAACAAATCTGATAGAATTTTGCTGAATTCTTAAATTAACCATAATATGAAATGATCTAATCGGGTATCTGTTTGCCCTACCCTAGAAGCTTAATATTGCATTTTACTCGCCATTTCATGCGCTTTGAGCTGCCGCTTAGCCCAATACGCTATCTGAAATAGGAGCGACTTATGTTGAAAAAATGTGATAGAATTTCGCTGAATTCTTTTATGAACCATAATGTAAATTGATCTAATCGGGTCTCTGTTCTCCCTAGCCTAGAAGTTTAATAGTGCATTTTATTCTCCATTTCATGCGCCTTGAGATGCCGCTTAGCCCAATACGCTATCTGAAATAGGAGCGACGTAAATTGAACAACTGCGATGGAATTTCCCTGAAATCTAATATTAAACAAAATATAAAATGATCTAATCGGGTCTCTGATTGCCCTATCATAGAAGTTTAGTAGTGCATTTTACTCGCCATTCCACGCGCTTTAAGATGCCGCCTAGCCCAGTACGCTACCTGAAATAGGAGCGACGTAAATTGAACAGATGTGATAAAATTTAGCTGACATCTTAAATTAACCATATTATAAAATGATCTGATCGGGTCTCTGTTTGCCCAACCCTAGAAGTTTAATAGTGCATTTTACTCGCCATTTCATGCGCCTTCAGATGCCTCTTAGCCCAATACGCTATCTGAAATAGGAGCGACGTAAATTGAACAAATGTGATAGAATTTCCCTGAAATCTTATATTAAACAAAATATAAAATGATCTAATCGGGTCTCTGATTGCCGTATCATAGAAGTTTAGTAGTGCATTTTATTCGCCATTCCACGCGCTTTAAGATGCCCCATAGCCCTGTACGCTACCTGAAATAGGAGCGACGTAAGTTGAACAAATGTGATAGAATTACGCTGAATTCTTTTATGAACCATAATGTAAAATGATCTAATCGGGTCTCTGTTCTCCCTAGCCTAGAAGTTTAATTGTGCATTTCATTCTCCATTTCATGCGCTTTGAGATGCCGCTTAGCCCAATACGCTATCTGAAATAGGAGCGACGTAAATTGAACAAATGCTATAGAATTTCCCTGAAATCTTATATTAAACAAAATATAAAATGATCTAATCGGGTCTCTGATTGCCGTATCATAGAAGTTTAGTAGTGCATTTTATTCGCCATTCCACGCGCTTTAAGATGCCCCATAGCCCAGTACGCTACCTGAAATAGGAGCGACGTAAGTTGAACAAATGTGATAGAATTACGCTGAATTCTTATATTAACCGTAATATAAAATGATATAATCGGGTCTCTGTTTGCCCTATCATAGAAGTTTAATACTGCATTTTACTCGCCATTTCATGCGCTTTGAGATGCCGCTTAGGCCAATACACTATCTGAAATAGGAGCGACGTAAATTGAACAAATGTGATAGAAATTCGCTGAATTCTTAAATTAACCATAGTATAAAATGATCTAATCGGGTCTCTGTTTGCCCTACCCTAGAAGTTTAATAGTGCATTTTGCTCGCCATGTCATGCGCTTTGAGATGCCGCTTAGCCCAATACGCTATCTGAAATAGGAGCGACGTAAATTGAACAAATGTGATAGAATTTCGCTGAATTCTTAAATTAACTATAATATAAATTGATCTAATCGGGTCACTGATTGCCCTACCCTAGAAGTTTAATAGTGCATTTTACTCGCCATTTCATGCGCTTTGAGATGCCGCTTAGCCCAATACGCTATCTGAAATATGAGCGACGTAAATTGAACAAATGTGATAGAATTTTGCTGAATTCTTATATTAACCTTAATGTAAAATGATCTAATCGGGTCTCTGTTCGCCCTACCCTAGAAGTTTAATGTTGCATTTCACTCGTCATTTCATGCGCCTTGAGATGCCGCCTAGCCCAGTACACTATCTTAAATAGGAGCGACGTAAATTGAACAAATGTGATAGAATTTCGCTGAATTCTTAAATTAACCATAATACAAAATGATCTAATCGGGTCTCCGTCTGCCCTACCCTAGAAGTTTAATAGTGCATTTTACTCGCCATTCCATGCGCTTTGAGATGCCGCTTAGCCCAATACGCTATCTGAAATATGAGCGACGTAAATTGAACAAATGTGATAGAATTTCCCTGAAGTCTTATATTAAACAAAATATAAAATGGTCTAATCGGGTCTCTGATTGCCCTATCATAGAAGTTTGGTAGTGCATTTTGCTCGCCCTTCCACGCGCTTTATGATGCCGCCTAGCCCAGTACGCTATCTGAAATAGGAGCGACGTAGGTTGAACAAATGTGATAGAATTACGCTGAATTCTTATATTAACCAAAATATAAAATGATCTAATCGGGTCTCTGATTGCCCTATCATAGAAGTTTAATAGTGCATTTTACTCGACATTCCGGGCGCTTTAAGATGCCGCCTAGCCCAGTACGCTATCTGAAATAGGAGCGACGTAAATTGAACAAATGTGATTGAATTTTGCTGAATTCTTAAATTAACCATAATATAAAATGATCTAATCGGGTCTCAGTTTGCCCTAGCCTAGAAGTATAATAGTGCATTTTACTCGCCATTTCATACGCTTTGAGATTCCGCTTAGCCCAATACGCTATCTGAAATAGGAGCGACGTAAATTGAACAAATGTGATAGAATTTCGCTGAATTCTGAAATTAACTATAATATAAAATGATCTAATCGGGTCTCTGTTTGCCCTACCCTAAAAGTTTAATAGTGCATTTTACTCGCCATTCCACGCGCTTTAAGATGCCGCTTAGTCCAGTACGCTATCCGAAATAGGAGCGACGTAAATTGACCAAATGTGATAGAATTACGCTTAATTCTTATATTAACATTAATATAAAATGATCTAATCGGGTCTCTGATTGCCCTAGCCCAAAAGATTAATAGTGCATTTTATTCGACATTCCGTGCGCTTTGAGATGCTGCTTAGCCCAATACGCTATCTGAAATAGGAGCGACGTAAATTGAACAAATGTGATAGAATTACGCTTAATTCTTATATTAACATTAATATAAAATGATCTAATCGGGTCTCTGATTGCCCTATCATAGAAGGCTAATAGTGCATTTTACTCGCCATTCCACGCGCTTTCAGATGCCGCCTCGCCCAGTACGCTATCTGAAATAGGAGCGACGTAAATTGAACAAATGTGATAGAATTTTGCTGAATTCTTAAATTAACCATAATATAAAATGATCTAATCGGGTCTCTGTTTGCCCTACCCTAGAAGTTTAATAGTGCATTTTATTCGCCATTCCATGCGCTTTGAGATGCCGCTTGGCCCAATTCTCTATCTGAAATAGGAGCGACGTAAATTGAACAAATGTGATAGAATTTTGCTGAATTCTTAAATTAACCATAATATAAAATGATCTAATCGGGTCTCTGTTTGACCTACCCTAGAAGTTTAATAGCGCATTTTACTCGCCATTTCATGTGCTTTGAGATGCCGCATAGCCCAATACGCTATCTGGAATAGGAGCGACGTAAATTGATCAAATGTTATAGAATTTCCCTGAATTCTTTTATTAACCTTAATGTAAAATGATCTAATCGGGTCTCTGTTCGCCCTACCATAGAAGTCTAATAGTGCATTTCACTCGCCATTTCATGCGCTTTGAGATGCCGCTTAGCCCAATACGCTATCTGAAATAGGAGCGACGTAAATTGAACAAATGTGATAGAATTTTGCTGAATTCTTAAATTAACCATAATATGAGATGATGTAATCGGGTCTCTGCTTGCCCTACCCTAGAAGTTTAATAGTGCATTTTACTCGCCATTTCATGCGCTTTGAGATGCCGCTTAGCCCAATACACTATCTGAAATAGGAGCGACGTAAATTGAACAAATGTGATAGAATTTTGCTGAATTCTTAAATTAACCATAGTATAAAATGATCTAATCGGGTCTCTGTTTGCCCTACCCTAGAAGTTTAATAGTGCATTTTGCTCGCCATGTCATGCGCTTTGAGATGCCGCTTAGCCCAATACGCTATCTGAAATAGGAGCGACGTAAATTGAACAAATGTGATAGAATTTCGCTGAATTCTTAAATTAACTATAATATAAATTGATCTAATCGGGTCACTGATTGCCCTACCCTAGAAGTTTAATAGTGCATCTTACTCGCCATTTCATGCGCTTTGAGATGCCGCTTAGCCCAATACGCTATCTGAAATATGAGCGACGTAAATTGAAGAAATGTGATAGAATTTCGCTGAATTCTTATATTAACCAAAATATAAAATGATCTAATCGGGTCCCTGATTGCCCTAGCATAGAAGTTTAATTGTGCATTTTACTCTCCATTCCGCGCGCTTTGAGATGCCGCTTAGCCCAATACGCTATCTGAAATAGGAGCGACGTAAATTGAACAAACGTGATAGAATTTCACTGAATTCTTAAATTAACCATAATATAAAATGATCTAATCGGGTCTCTGTTTGACCTACCCTAGAAGTTTAATAGTGCATTTTACTCGCCATTTCATGTGCTTTGAGATGCCGCATAGCCTAATACGCTATCTGGAATAGGAGCGACGTAAATTGATCAAATGTGATAGAATTTCCCTGAATACTTATATTAACCTTAATCTAAAATGATCTAATCGGCTCTCTGTTCGCCCTACCATAGAAGTTTAATAGTGCATTTTACTCGCCATTTCATGCGCTTTGAGATGCCGCTTAGCCCAATACGCTATCTGAAATAGGAGCGACGTAAATTGAACAAATCTGATAGAATTTTGCTGAATTCTTAAATTAACCATAATATGAAATGATCTAATCGGGTATCTGTTTGCCCTACCCTAGAAGCTTAATATTGCATTTTACTCGCCATTTCATGCGCTTTGAGCTGCCGCTTAGCCCAATACGCTATCTGAAATAGGAGCGACTTATGTTGAAAAAATGTGATAGAATTTCGCTGAATTCTTTTATGAACCATAATGTAAATTGATCTAATCGGGTCTCTGTTCTCCCTAGCCTAGAAGTGTAATAGTGCATTTTATTCTCCATTTCATGCGCCTTGAGATGCCGCTTAGCCCAATACGCTATCTGAAATAGGAGCGACGTAAATTGAACAACTGCGATGGAATTTCCCTGAAATCTAATATTAAACAAAATATAAAATGATCTAATCGGGTCTCTGATTGCCCTATCATAGAAGTTTAGTAGTGCATTTTACTCGCCATTCCACGCGCTTTAAGATGCCGCCTAGCCCAGTACGCTACCTGAAATAGGAGCGACGTAAATTGAACAGATGTGATAAAATTTAGCTGACATCTTAAATTAACCATATTATAAAATGATCTAATCGGGTCTCTGTTTGCCCAACCCTAGAAGTTTAATAGTGCATTTTACTCGCCATTTCATGCGCCTTCAGATGCCTCTTAGCCCAATACGCTATCTGAAATAGGAGCGACGTAAATTGAACAAATGTGATAGAATTTCCCTGAAATCTTATATTAAACAAAATATAAAATGATCTAATCGGGTCTCTGATTGCCGTATCATAGAAGTTTAGTAGTGCATTTTATTCGCCATTCCACGCGCTTTAAGATGCCCCATAGCCCAGTACGCTACCTGAAATAGGAGCGACGTAAGTTGAACAAATGTGATAGAATTACGCTGAATTCTTTTATGAACCATAATGTAAAATGATCTAATCGGGTCTCTGTTCTCCCTAGCCTAGAAGTTTAATTGTGCATTTTATTCTCCATTTCATGCGCTTTGAGATGCCGCTTAGCCCAATACGCTATCTGAAATAGGAGCGACGTAAATTGAACAAATGCTATAGAATTTCCCTGAAATCTTATATTAAACAAAATATAAAATGATCTAATCGGGTCTCTGATTGCCGTATCATAGAAGTTTAGTAGTGCATTTTATTCGCCATTCCACGCGCTTTAAGATGCCCCATAGCCCAGTACGCTACCTGAAATAGGAGCGACGTAAGTTGAACAAATGTGATAGAATTACGCTGAATTCTTATATTAACCGTAATATAAAATGATATAATCGGGTCTCTGTTTGCCCTATCATAGAAGTTTAATAGTGCATTTTACTCGCCATTTCATGCGCTTTGAGATGCCGCTTAGGCCAATACACTATCTGAAATAGGAGCGACGTAAATTGAACAAATGTGATAGAATTTTGCTGAATTCTTAAATTAACCATAGTATAAAATGATCTAATCGGGTCTCTGTTTGCCCTACCCTAGAAGTTTAATAGTGCATTTTGCTCGCCATGTCATGCGCTTTGAGATGCCGCTTAGCCCAATACGCTATCTGAAATAGGAGCGACGTAAATTGAACAAATGTGATAGAATTTCGCTGAATTCTTAAATTAACTATAATATAAATTGATCTAATCGGGTCACTGATTGCCCTACCCTAGAAGTTTAATAGTGCATTTTACTCGCCATTTCATGCGCTTTGAGATGCCGCTTAGCCCAATACGCTATCTGAAATATGAGCGACGTAAATTGAACAAATGTGATAGAATTTTGCTGAATTCTTATATTAACCTTAATGTAAAATGATCTAATCGGGTCTCTGTTCGCCCTACCCTAGAAGTTTAATGTTGCATTTCACTCGTCATTTCATGCGCCTTGAGATGCCGCCTAGCCCAGTACACTATCTTAAATAGGAGCGACGTAAATTGAACAAATGTGATAGAATTTCGCTGAATTCTTAAATTAACCATAATACAAAATGATCTAATCGGGTCTCCGTCTGCCCTACCCTAGAAGTTTAATAGTGCATTTTACTCGCCATTCCATGCGCTTTGAGATGCCGCTTAGCCCAATACGCTATCTGAAATATGAGCGACGTAAATTGAACAAATGTGATAGAATTTCCCTGAAGTCTTATATTAAACAAAATATAAAATGGTCTAATCGGGTCTCTGATTGCCCTATCATAGAAGTTTGGTAGTGCATTTTGCTCGCCCTTCCACGCGCTTTATGATGCCGCCTAGCCCAGTACGCTATCTGAAATAGGAGCGACGTAGGTTGAACAAATGTGATAGAATTACGCTGAATTCTTATATTAACCAAAATATAAAATGATCTAATCGGGTCTCTGATTGCCCTATCATAGAAGTTTAATAGTGCATTTTACTCGACATTCCGGGCGCTTTAAGATGCCGCCTAGCCCAGTACGCTATCTGAAATAGGAGCGACGTAAATTGAACAAATGTGATTGAATTTTGCTGAATTCTTAAATTAACCATAATATAAAATGATCTAATCGGGTCTCAGTTTGCCCTAGCCTAGAAGTATAATAGTGCATTTTACTCGCCATTTCATGCGCTTTGAGATTCCGCTTAGCCCAATACGCTATCTGAAATAGGAGCGACGTAAATTGAACAAATGTGATAGAATTTCGCTGAATTCTGAAATTAACTATAATATAAAATGATCTAATCGGGTCTCTGTTTGCCCTACCCTAAAAGTTTAATAGTGCATTTTACTCGCCATTCCACGCGCTTTAAGATGCCGCTTAGTCCAGTACGCTATCCGAAATAGGAGCGACGTAAATTGACCAAATGTGATAGAATTACGCTTAATTCTTATATTAACATTAATATAAAATGATCTAATCGGGTCTCTGATTGCCCTAGCCCAAAAGATTAATAGTGCATTTTATTCGACATTCCGTGCGCTTTGAGATGCTGCTTAGCCCAATACGCTATCTGAAATAGGAGCGACGTAAATTGAACAAATGTGATAGAATTACGCTTAATTCTTATATTAACATTAATATAAAATGATCTAATCGGGTCTCTGATTGCCCTATCATAGAAGGCTAATAGTGCATTTTACTCGCCATTCCACGCGCTTTCAGATGCCGCCTCGCCCAGTACGCTATCTGAAATAGGAGCGACGTAAATTGAACAAATGTGATAGAATTTTGCTGAATTCTTAAATTAACCATAATATAAAATGATCTAATCGGGTCTCTGTTTGCCCTACCCTAGAAGTTTAATAGTGCATTTTATTCGCCATTCCATGCGCTTTGAGATGCCGCTTGGCCCAATTCTCTATCTGAAATAGGAGCGACGTAAATTGAACAAATGTGATAGGATTTCGCTGAATTCTTATATTAACCAAAATATAAAATGATCTAATCGGGTCTCTGATTGCCCTATCATAGAAGGTTAATAGTGCATTTTACTCACTATTACACGCGCTTTAAGATGGCGGCTAGCCCAGTAGGCTATCTGAAATAGGAGTGACGTAAATTGAACAAATGTGATAGAATTACGCTTAATTCTTATATTAACCGTAATATAAAATGATCTAATCGGGTCTCTGTTTGTCCTACCCTAGAAGTTTAATAGTGCATTTCACTCGTAATTTCATGCGCTTTGAGATGCCGCTTAGCACAATACGCTATCTGAAATAGGAGCGACGTAAATTGAACAAATGTGATAGAATTTCCCTGAATTCTTATATTATCCTTAATGTAAAATGATCTAATCGGGTCTCTGTTCGACCTACCCTAGAAGTTTAATAGTGCATTTCACTCGTCATTTCATGCGCTTTGAGATGCCGCTTAGCCCTATAAGCTATCTGAAATAGGAGCGACGTAAATTGAATAAATGTGATAGAATTTCGCTGAATTCTTATATTAACCAAATTATAAAATGATCTAATCGGGTCTCTGATTGCCCTATTATAGAAGTTCAACAGTGCGTTTTACTCGCCATTCCACGCGCTTTAAGATGCCGCCTCGCCGAGTACGCTATCTGAAATAGGAGCGACGTAAATTGAACAAATGTGATAGAATTTTGCTGAATTCCTAAATTGACGGTAATATAAAATGATCTAATCGGGTCTCTGTTAGACCTACCCCAGAAGTTTAATAGTGCATTTTACTCGCCATTTCATGCGCTTCGAGATGCCGCTTAGCACAATACGCTATCTGAAATAGGAGCGACGTAAATTGAACATATGTGATAGAATTTTGCTGAATTCCTAAATTGACGGTAATATAAAATGATCTAATCGGGTCTCTGTTAGACCTACCCTAGAAGTTTAATAGTGCATTTTACTCGCCATTTCATGCGCTTCGAGATGCCGCTTAGCACAATACGCTATCTGAAATAGGAGAGACGTAAATTGAACAAATGTGATAGAATTTCGCTGAATTCTTTTATTAACCGTAATGTAAAATGATCTAATCGGGTCTCTGTTCGCCCTAGCCTATAAGTTTAATAGTGCATTTTATTCGCCATCTCATGCGCTTTGAGATGCCGCTTAGCCCAATACGCTATCTGAAATAGGAGCGACGTAAATTGAACAAATGTGATAGAATTTCCCTGAATTCTTATATTAACCTTAATGTAAAATGATCTAATCGGATCTCTGTTTGCCCTAGCCTAGAAGATTAATAGTGCATTTTATTCGACATTCCGTGCGCTTTGAGATGCTTCTTAGCCCAATACGCTATCTTAAATAGGACCGACGGTAAATTGAACAAATGTGATAGAATTTTGCTGAATTCTTAAATTAACCATAATACAAATTGATCTAATCGGGTCTCTGTTTGCCCTACCCTAGAAGTATAATAGTGCATTTTACTCGCCATTTCATGCGCTCTGAGATGCCGCTTAGCCCAATACGCTATCTGAAATATGAGCGACGTAAATTGAACACATGTGATAGAATTTCTCTGAAATCTTATATTAAACAAAATATAAAATGATCTAATCGGGTCTCTGATTGCCCTATCATAGAAGTTTAGGAGTGCATTTTACTCGCCATTTCATGCGCTTTGAGATGCCGCTTAGCACAGTACGCTATCTGAAATATGAGCGACGTAAATTGAACAAATGTGATAGAATTTTGCTGAATACTTATATTAACCTTAATGTAAAATGATCTAATCGGGTCTCTGTTCGCCCTACCCTAGAAGTTTAATGTTGCATTTCACTCGTCATTTCATGCGCCTTGAGATGCCGCCTAGCCCAGTACGCTATCTGAAATAGGAGCGACGTAAATTGAACAAATGTGATAGAATTTTGCTGAAGTCCTAAATTGACGGTAATATAAAATGATCTAAACGGGTCTCTGTTAGACCTACCCTAGAAGTTTAATAGTTCATTTTACTCGTCATTTCATGCGCTTTGAGATGCCGCTTAGCACAATACGCTATCTGAAATAGGAGCGACGTAAATTGAACAAATGTGATAGAATTACGCTGAATTCTTATATTAACCGTAATATAAAATGATCTAATCGAGTCTCTCTTTGCCTTACCCTAGAAGTTTAATAGTGCATTTCACTCGTCATTTCATGCGCTTTGAGATGCCGCTTAGCCCACTACGCTATCTGAAATAGGAGAGACGTAAATTGAACAAATGTGATAGAATTTCGCTGAATTCTTTTATTAACCGTAATGTAAAATGTTCTAATCGGGTCTCTGTTCGCCCTAGCCTATAAGTTTAATAGTGCATTTTATTCGCCATCTCATGCGCTTTGAGATGCCGCTTAGCCCAATACGCTATCTGAAATAGGAGCGACGTAAATTGAACAAATGTGATAGAATTTCCCTGAATTCTTATATTAACCTTAATGTAAAATGATCTAATCGGGTCTCTGTTTGACCTAGCCTAGAAGATTAATAGTGCATTTTATTCGACATTCCGTGCGCTTTGAGATGCTGCTTAGCCCAATACGCTATCTTAAATAGGACCGACGGTAAATTGAACAAATGTGATAGAATTTTGCTGAATTCTTAAATTAACCATAATACAAAATGATCTAATCGGGTCTCTGTTTGCCCTACCCTAGAAGTATAATAGTGCACTTTACTCGCCATTTCAGGCGCTCTGAGATGCCGCTTAGCCCAATACGCTATCTGAAATATGAGCGACGTAAATTGAACAAATGTGATAGAATTTCTCTGAAATCTTATATTAAACAAAATATAAAATGATCTAATCGGGTCTCTGATTGCCCTATCATAGAAGTTTAGGAGTTCATTTTACTGGCCATTTCATGCGCTTTGAGATGCCGCTTAGCCCAATACGCTATCTGAAATATGAGCGACGTAAATTGAACAAATGTGATAGAATTTCCCTGAAATCTTATATTAAACAAAATATAAAATGGTCTAATCGGGTCTCTGATTGCCCTATCATAGAAGTTTGGTAGTGCATTTTGCTCGCCCTTCCACGCGCTTTATGATGCCGCCTAGCCCAGTACGCTATCTGAAATAGGAGCGACGTAGGTTGAACAAATGTGATAGAATTACGCTGAATTCTTATATTAACCAAAATATAAAATGATCTAATCGGGTCTCTGATTGCCCTATCATAGAAGTTTAATAGTGCATTTTACTCGACATTCCGGGCGCTTTAAGATGCCGCCTAGCCCAGTACGCTATCTGAAATAGGAGCGACGTAAATTGAACAAATGTGATTGAATTTTGCTGAATTCTTAAATTAACCATAATATAAAATGATCTAATCGGGTCTCAGTTTGCCCTAGCCTAGAAGTGTAATAGTGCATTTTACTCGCCATTTCATGCGCTTTGAGATGCCGCTTAGCCCAATACGCTATCTGAAATAGGAGCGTCGTAAATTGAACAAATGTGATAGAATTTCTGTGAATTCTTATATTAACCTCAATGTAAAATGATCACATCGGGTCTCTCTTCGCCCTACCATAGAAGTCTTATAGTGCATTTCACTCGCCATTTCATGCGCTTTGAGATGCCGCTAAGCACAATAAGCTATCTGGAATAGCAGCGACGTAAATTGAACAAATGTGATAGAATTACGCCGTATTCTTATATTTACCGTAATATAAAATGATCTAATCGGGTCTCTGTTTGCCTTATCCTAGAAGTTTAATAGGGCATTTTACTCGCCATTTCATGCGCTTTGAAATGCCGCTTAGCCCAATACGCTATCTGAAATAGGAGCGACGTAAATTGAACAAATGTGATAGAATTTTGCTGAATTCTTAAATTAACCATAATATAAAATGATCTAATCGGGTGTCTGTTTGCCCTACCCTAGAAGCTTAATATTGCATTTTACTCGCCATTTCATGCGCTTTGAGCTGCCGCTTAGCCCAATACGCTATCGGAAATAGGAGCGACGTAAGTTGAAAAAATGTGATAGAGTTTCGCTGAATTCTTTTATGAACCATAATGTAAAATGATCTAATCGGGTCTCTGTTCTCCCTAGCATAGAAGTTTAATAGTGCATTTTATTCTCCATTTCATGCGCTTTGAGATGCCGCTTAGCCCAATACGCTAACTGAAATAGGAGCGACGTAAGTTGAACAAATGTGATAGAATTTCGCTGAATTCTTTTATTAACCATAATGTAAAATGATCTGATCGGGTCTCTGTTCGCCCTAGCCTAGAAGTTTAAGAGTGTATTTTATTCGACATTTCATGCGCTTTGAGATGCCGCTTAGCCGAATACGCTATCTGAAATAGGAGCGACGTAAATTGAACAAATGCGATAGAATTTCCCTGAAATCTTATACTAAACAAAATATAAAATGATCTAATCGGGTCTCTGATTGCCCTATCATAGAAGTTTAATAGTGCATTTTACTCGCCATTCCACGCGCTTTATGATGCCGCCTAGCCGAGTACGGTATCTGAAATAGGAGCGACGTAAATTGAACAAATGTGATAGAATTTCCCTGAATTCTTATATTAACCTTAATGTAAAATGATGTAATCGTGTCTCTGTTCGCCCTACCATAGAAGTCTAATAGTGCATTTCACTCGCCATTTCATGCGCTTTGAGATGCCGCTTAGCACAATACGCTATTTGAAATAGGGGCGACGTAAATTGAACAAATGTGATAGAATTACGCTGAATTCTTATATTAACCGTAATATAAAATGATCTAATCGGGTCTCTGTTTGCCTTATCCTAGAAGTTTAATAGTGCATTTCATTCGCCATTTCATGCGCTTTGAGATGCCGCTTAGCCGAATACGCTATCTGAATTAGGAGCGACGTAAATTGAACAAATGTGATCGAAATTCCCTGAAATCTGATATTATACAAAATATAAAATGATCTAATCGGGTCTCTGATTGCCCTATCATAGAAGTTGAGTAGTGAATTTTACTCGCCATTCCACGCGCTTTAAGATGCCGCCTAGCCCAGTACGCTATCTGAAATAGGAGCGACGTAAATTGAACAAATGTGATAGAATTTTGCTGAATTCTTAAATTAACCATAATATAAAATGATCTAATCGGGTCTCTGTTTGACCTACCCTAGAAGTTTAATAGGGCATTTTACTCGCCATTTCATGTGCTTTGAGATGCCGCATAGCCCAATACGCTATCTGGAATAGGAGCGACGTAAATTGAACAAATGTGATAGAATTTTGCTGAATTCTTAAATTAACCATAATATAAAATGATCTAATCGGGTCTCTGTTTGACCTACCCTAGAAGTTTAATAGGGCATTTTACTCGCCATTTCATGTGCTTCGAGATGCCGCATAGCCCAATACGCTATCTGGAATAGGAGCGACGTAAATTGATCAAATGTTATTGAATTTCCCTGAATTCTTTTATTAACCTTAATGTAAAATGATCTAATCGGGTCTCTGTTCGCCCTACCATAGAAGTCTAATAGTGCATTTCACTCGCCATTTCATGCGCTTTGAGATACCGCTTAGCCCAATACGCTATCTGAAATAGGAGCGACGTAAATTGAACAAATGTGATAGAATTTTGCTGAATTCTTAAATTAACCATAATATGAGATGATGTAATCGGGTCTCTGCTTGCCCTACCCTAGAAGTTTAATAGTGCATTTTACTCGCCATTTCATGCGCTTTGAGATGCCGCTTAGCCCAATACACTATCTGAAATCGGAGCGACGTAAATTGAACAAATGTGATAGAATTTTGCTGAATTCTTAAATTAACCATAGTATTAAATGATCTAATCGGGTCTCTGTTTGCCCTACCCTAGAAGTTTAATAGTGCATTTTGCTCGCCATGTCATGCGCTTTGAGATGCCGCTTAGCCCAATACGCTATCTGAAATAGGAGCGACGTAAATTGAACAAATGTGATAGAATTTCGCTGAATTCTTAAATTAACTATAATATAAAATGATCTAATCGGGTCACTGATTGCCCTATCATAGAAGTTTAATAGTGCATTTTACTCGCCATTCCACGCGCTTTAAGTTGCCGCCTAGCCCAGTACGCTATCTGAAATAGGAGCGACGTAAATTGAACAAATGTGATAGAATTTTGCTGAATTCTTAAATTAACCATAACATAAAATGATCTAATCGGGTCTCTGCTTGCCCTACCCTAGAAGTTTAACAGTGCATTTTACTCGCCATTTCATGCGCTTTGAGATGCCGCATAGCCCAATACGCTATCTGAAATAGGAGCGACGTAAATTGAACAAATGTGATAGAATTTCTGTGAATTCTTATATTAACCTCAATGTAAAATGATCACATCGGGTCTCTCTTCGCCCTACCATAGAAGTCTTATAGTGCATTTCACTCGCCATTTCATGCGCTTTGAGATGCCGCTTAGCCCAATACGCTATCTGAAATAGGCGCGACCTAAATTGAACGAATGTGATAGAATTTTGCTGAAATCTTAAATTAACCATAATATAAAATGATCTAATCGAGTCTCTGCTTGCCCTACCCTAGAAGTTTAATAGTGCATTTTACTCGTCATTTCATGCGCTTTGAGATGCCGCTTTGCCCAATACGCTATCTGAAATAGGAGCGACGTAAATTGAACGAATGTGATAGAATTTCGCTCAATTCTTAAATTAACCATAATATAAAATGATCTAATCGGGTCTCTGTTTGCCCTACCCTAGAACTTTAATAGTGCATTTTACTCGTCATTTCATGCGCTTTGAGATGCCGCTTAGCCCAATACGCTATCTGAAATAGGAGCGACGTAAATTGAACAAATGTGATAGAATTTCACTTAATTCTTATATTAACCAAAATATAAAATGATCTAATCGGGTCTCTGATTGCCCTAGCATAGAAGTTTAATTGTGCATTTTACTCTCCATTCCGCGCGCTTTGAGATGCCGCTTAGCCCAATACGCTATCTGAAATAGGAGCGACGTAAATTGAACAAACGTGATAGAATTTCACTGAATTCTTAAATTAACCATAATATAAAATGATCTAATCGGGTCTCTGTTTGACCTACCCTAGAAGTTTAATAGTGCATTTTACTCGCCATTTCATGTGCTTTGAGATGCCGCATAGCCTAATACGCTATCTGGAATAGGAGCGACGTAAATTGATCAAATGTGATAGAATTTCCCTGAATACTTATATTAACCTTAATGTAAAATGATATAATCGGCTCTCTGTTCGCCCTACCATGGAAGTCTAATAGTGCATTTCACTTGCCATTTCATGCGCTTTGAGATGCCGCTTAGCCCAATACGCTATCTGGAATAGGAGCGACGTAAATTGATCAAATGTGATAGAATTTCCCTGAATTCTTTTATTAACCTTAATGTAAAATAATCTAATCGGGTCTCTGTTCGCCCTACCATAGAAGTCTAATAGTGCATTTCACTCGCCATTTCATGCGCTTTGAGATGCCGTTTAGCCCAATACGCTATCTGAAATAGGAGCGACGTAAGTTGAAAAAATGTGATAGAGTTTCGCTGAATTCTTTTATGAACCAGAATGTAAAATGATCTAATCGGGCCTCTGTTCTCCCTAGCCTAGAAGATTAATAGTGCATTTTATTCTCCATTTCATGCGCTTTAAGATGCCCCATAGCCCAGTACGCTACCTGAAATAGGAGCGACGTAAGTTGAACAAATGTGATAGAATTACGCTAAATTCTTATATTAACCGTAATATAAAATGATATAATCGGGTCTCTGTTTGCCCTATCATAGAAGTTTAATAGTGCATTTTACTCGCCATTTCATGCGCTTTGAGATGCCGCTTAGCCCAATACACTATCTGAAATAGGAGCGACGTAAATTGAACAAATGTGATAGAATTTTGCTGAATTCTTAAATTAACCATAGTATAAAATGATCTAATCGGGTCTCTGTTTGCCCTACCCTAGAAGTTTAATAGTGCATTTTGCTCGCCATGTCATGCGCTTTGAAATGCCGCTTAGCCCAATACGCTATCTGAAATAGGAGCGACGTAAATTGAACAAACGTGATAGAATTTTGCTGAATTCTTAAATTAACCATAACATAAAATGATCTAATCGGGTCTCTGTTTGCCCTACCCTAGTAGTTTAATAGTGCATTTTACTCGCCATTTCATGCGCTTTGAGATGCCGCTTAGCCTAATACGCTATCTGAAATAGGAGCGACGAAAGTTGAACAAATGTGATAGAATTTCGCTGAATTATTTTATTAACCAGAATGTAAAATGGTCTAATCTGGTCTCTGTTCGCCCTAGCCTGGAAGTTTAATAGTGGATTTTACTCGGCATTCCACGCGCTTTAAGATGCCGCCTAGCCCAGTACGCTATCTGAAATAGGAGCGACCTAAATTGAACGAATGTGATAGAATTTTGCTGAATTCTTAAATTAACCATAATATAAAATGATCTAATCGGGTCTCTGCTTGCCCTACCCTAGAAGTTTAACAGTGCATTTTACTCGCCATTTCATGCGCTTTGAGATGCCGCATAGCCCAATACGCTATCTGAAATAGGAGCGACGTAAATTGAACAAACGTGATAGAATTTCACTGAATTCTTAAATTAACCATAATATAAAATGATCTAATCGGGTCTCTGTTTGACCTACCCTAGAAGTTTAATAGTGCATTTTACTCGCCATTTCATGTGCTTTGAGATGCCGCATAGCCTAATACGCTATCTGGAATAGGAGCGACGTAAATTGATCAAATGTGATAGAATTTCCCTGAATACTTATATTAACCTTAATGTAAAATGATCTAATCGGCTCTCTGTTCGCCCTACCATAGAAGTCTAATAGTGCATTTCACTCGACATTTCATGCGCTTTGAGATGCCGCTTAGCCCAATACGCTATCTGAAATAGGAGCGACGTAAATTGAACAAATCTGATAGAATTTTGCTGAATTCTTAAATTAACCATAATATGAAATGATCTAATCGGGTATCTGTTTGCCCTACCCTAGAAGCTTAATATTGCATTTTACTCGCCATTTCATGCGCTTTGAGCTGCCGCTTAACCCAATACGCTATCTGAAATAGGAGCGACTTATGTTGAAAAAATGTGATAGAATTTCGCTGAATTCTTTTATGAACCATAATGTAAATTGATCTAATCGGGTCTCTGTTCTCCCTAGCCTAGATGTTTAATAGTGCATTTTATTCTCCATTTCATGCGCCTTGAGATGCCGCTTAGCCCAATACGCTATCTGAAATAGGAGCGACGTAAATTGAACAACTGCGATGGAATTTCCCTGAAATCTTATATTAAACAAAATATAAAATGATCTAATCGGGTCTCTGATTGCCCTATCATAGAAGTTTAGTAGTGCATTTTACTCGCCATTCCACGCGCTTTAAGATGCCGCCTAGCCCAGTACGCTACCTGAAATAGGAGCGACGTAAATTGAACAGATGTGATAAAATTTAGCTGACATCTTAAATTAACCATATTATAAAATGATCTAATCGGGTCTCTGTTTGCCCAACCCTAGAAGTTTAATAGTGCATTTTACTCGCCATTTCATGCGCCTTCAGATGCCTCTTAGCCCAATACGCTATCTGAAATAGGAGCGACGTAAATTGAACAAATGTGATAGAATTTCCCTGAAATCTTATATTAAACAAAATATAAAATGATCTAATCGGGTCACTGATTGCCCTATCATAGAAGTTTAATAGTGCATTTTACTCGCCATTCCACGCGCTTTAAGTTGCCGCCTAGCCCAGTACGCTATCTGAAATAGGAGCGACGTAAATTGAACGAATGTGATAGAATTTTGCTGAATTCTTAAATTAACCATAACATGAGATGATGTAATCGGGTCTCTGTTCGCCCTACCATAGAAGTCTAATAGTGCATTTCACTCGCCATTTCATGCGCTTTGAGATGCCGCTTAGCCCAATACGCTATCTGAAATAGGAGCGACGTAAATTGAACAAATGTGATAGAATTTTGCTGAATTCTTAAATTAACCATAATATAAAATGATCTAATCGGGTCTCTGTTTGACCTACCCTAGAAGTTTAATAGGGCATTTTACTCGCCATTTCATGTGCTTTGAGATGCCGCATAGCCCAATACGCTATCTGGAATAGGAGCGACGTAAATTGATCAAATGTGATAGAATTTCCCTGAATTCTTTTATTAACCTTAATGTAAAATGATCTAATCGGGTCTGTGTTCGCCCTACCATAGAAGTCTAATAGTGCATTTCACTCGCCATTTCATGCGCTTTGAGATGCCGTTTAGCCCAATGCGCTATCTGAAATAGGAGCGACGTAAGTTGAAAAAATGTGATAGAGTTTCGCTGAATTCTTTTATGAACCAGAATGTAAAATGATCTAATCGGGTCTCTGTTCTCCCTAGCCTAGAAGTTTAATAGTGCATTTTATTCTCCAATTCATGCGCTTTGAGATGCCGCTTAGCCCAATACGCTATCTGAAATAGGAGCGACGTAAATTGAACAAATGTGACAGAATTTTGCTGAATTCTTAAATTAACCATAACATAAAATGATCTAATCGGGTCTCTGTTTGCCCTACCCTAGACGTTTAATAGTGCATTTTCCTCGCCATTTCATGCGCTTTGAGATGCCGCTTAGCCCAATACGCTATCTGAAATACGAGCGACGTAAATTGAACAAATCTGATAGAGTTTCGCTGAATTCTTATATTAACCAAAATATAAAATGATCTAATCGGGTCTCTGATTGCCCTATCATAGAAGATTAATAGTGCATTTTACTCGCCACTCCACGCGCTTTAGGATGCCGCCTAGCCCAGTACACTATCCGAAATAGGAGCGACGTAAATTAAACAAATGTGATAGAATTTCCCTGAAATCTTATATTAAACAAAATATAAAATGATCTAATCGGGTCTCTGATTGCCCTATCATAGAAGTTTAGCAGTGCATTTTACTCGCCATTCCACGCGCTTTAAGATGCCGCCTAGCCCAGTACGCTATCTAAATTAGGAGCGACGTAAGTTGAACAAATGTGATAGAATTTCACTGAATTCTTATATTAACCAAAATATAAAATGATCTAATCGGGTCTCTGATTGCCCTAGCATAGAAGTTTAATAGTGCATTTTAATCGCCATTCCGAGCGCTTTAAGGTGCCGCATAGCCCAGTTCGCTATTTGAAATAGGAGCGACGTAAATTGAACAAATGTGATAGAATTTTGCTGAATTCTTAAATTAACCATAATATAAAATGGTCTAATCGGGTCACTGCTTGTCCTACCCTAGAAGTTTAATAGTACATTATACTCGTCATTTCATGCGCTTTGAGATGCCGCTTTGCCCAATACGCTATCTGAAATAGGAGCGACGTAAATTGAACGAATGTGATAGTATTTCGCTGAATTCTTAAATTAACCATAATATAAAATGATCTAGTCGGGTCTCTGTTTGCCCTACCCTAGAACTTTAATAGTGCATTTTACTCCTCATTTCATGCGCTTTGAGATGCCGCTTAGCCCAATACGCTATCTGAAATAGGAGCGACGTAAATTGAACGAATGTGATAGTATTCCGCTGAATTCTTAAATTAACCATAATATAAAATGATCTAGTCGGGTCTCTGTTTGCCCTACCCTAGAACTTTAATAGTGCATTTTACTCCTTATTTCATGCGCTTTGAGATGCCGCTTAGCCCTATAAGCTATCTGAAATAGCAGCGACGTAAATTGAATAAATGTGATAGAATTTCGCTGAATTCTTATATTAACCAAATTATAAAATGATCTAATCGGGTCTCTGATTGCCCTATTATAGATGTTCAATAGTGCATTTTACTCGCCATTCCACGCGCTTTAAGATGCCGCTTAGTCCAGTACGCTATCCGAAATAGGAGCGACGTAAATTGAACAAATGTGATAGAATTACGCTTAATTCTTATATTAACATTAATATAAAATGATCTAATCGGGTCTCTGATTGCCCTACCATAGAAGGCTAATAGTGCATTTTACTCGCCATTCCACGCGCTTTAAGATGCCGCCTCGCCCAGTACGCTATCTGAAATAGGAGCGACGTAAATTGAACAAATGTGATAGAATTACGCTTAATTCTTATATTAACATTAATATAAAATGATCTAATCGGGTCTCTGATTGCCCTATCATAGAAGGCTAATAGTGCGTTTTACTCGCCATTCCACGCGCTTTAAGATGCCGCCTCGCCCAGTAGGCTATCTGAAATAGGAGCGACGTAAATTGAACAAATGTGATAGAATTTTGCTGAATTCCTAAATTGACGGTAATATAAAATGATGTAATCGGGTCTCTGATTGCCCTATCATAGAAGTTTAGAAGTGCATTTTACTCGCCATTTCATGCGCTTTGAGATGCCGCTTAGCACAGTACGCTATCTGAAATATGAGCGACGTAAATTGAACAAATGTGATAGAATTTTGCTGAATTCTTATATTAACCTTAATGTAAAATGATCTAATCGGGTCTCTGTTCGCCCTACCCTAGAAGTTTAATGTTGCATTTCACTCGTCATTTCATGCGCCTTGAGATGCCGCCTAGCCCAGTAGACTATCTTAAATAGGAGCGACGTAAATTGAACAAATGTGATAGAATTTCGCTGAATTCTTAAATTAACCATAATACAAAATGATCTAATCGGGTCTCCGTTTGCCCTACCCTAGAAGTTTAATAGTGCATTTTACTCGCCATTCCATGCGCTTTGAGATGCCGCTTAGCCCAATAGGCTATCTGAAATATGAGCGACGTAAATTGAACAAATGTGATAGAATTTCCCTGAAATCTTATATTAAACAAAATATAAAATGGTCTAATCGGGTCTCTGATTGCCCTATCATAGAAGTTTAGTAGTGCATTTTGCTCGCCCTTCCACGCGCTTTATGATGCCGCCTAGCCCAGTACGCTATCTGAAATAGGAGCGACGTAGGTTGAACAAATGTGATAGAATTTCCTTGAATTCTTATATTAACCAAAATATAAAATGATCTGATCGGGTCCCTGATTGCCCTATCATAGAAGTTTAATAGTGCATTTTACTCGCCATTCCACGCGCTTTAAGATGCCGCCTAGCCCAGTACGCTATCTGAAATAGGAACGACGTAAATTGAACAAATGTGATAGAATTTTGCTGAATTCTTAAATTAACCATAATATAAAATGATCTAATCGGGTCTCTGTTTGCCCTACCCTAGAAGTTTAATAGTGCATTTCACTCGTCATTTCATGCGCTTTGAGATGCCGCTAAGCCCAATAAGCTGTCTGTAATAGGAGCGACGTAAATTGAACAAATGTGATAGCATTACGCTGAATTCTTATATTAACAAAAATATTAAATGATCTAATCGGGTCTCTGATTGCCCTATCATAGAAGTTTAATGGTGCATTTTACTCGCCTTTCCACGCGCTTTAAGATGCCGCCTAGCCCAGTACGCTATCTAAAATAGGAGCGACGTAAAATGAACAAATGTGATAGAATTTCCCTGAAATCTTATATTAAACAAAATATAAAATGATCTAATCGGGTCTCTGATTGCCCTAGCATATAAGTTTAATAGTGCATTTTACTCGCCATTCCGCGCGCTTTAGGATGCCGCCTAGCCCAGTACGCTATCTGAAATAGGAGCGACGTAAATTGAACAAATGTGATAGAATTTTGCTGAATTCTTAAATTAACCATAATATAAAATGATCTAATCGGGTCTCTGTTTGCTCTACCCTAGAAGTTTAATAGTGCATTTCACTCGTCACATCATGCGCTTTGAGATGCCGCTAAGCACAATAAGCTATCTGTAATAGGAGCGACGTAAATTGAGCAAATGTGATGGAATTTCGCTGAATTCTTTTATTAAGCAAAATGTAAAATGATCTAATCGGGTCTCTGTTCGCCCTCGCCTAGAAGTTTAATAGTGCATTTTATTCGCCATTTCATGCGCTTTGAGATGCCGCTTAGCCCAATACGCTATCTGAAATAGCAGCGACGTAAATTAAACAAATGTGATAGAATGTCCCTGAAATCTTATATTAAACAAAATGTAAAATGATCTAATCGGGTCTCTGATTGCCCTATCATAGAAGTTTAAGAGTGCATTTTACTCGCCATTTCTTGCGCTCTGCGATGCCGCATAGCCCAATACGCTATCTGAAATATCAGCGACGTAAGTTGAACAAATGTGATAGAATTTCGCTGAATTCTTATATTAACCTTAATGTAAAATGATCTAATTGGGTCTTTCTTCGACCAACCCTAGAAGTTTAATAGTGCATTTCACTCGTCACTTCATGCGCTTTGAGATGCCGCTAAGCACAATAAGCTATCTGTAATAGGAGCGACGTAAATTGAACAAATGTGATAGAATTTCGCTGAATTCTTATATTAACCAAAATATAAAATGACCTAATCGGGTCTCTGATTGCCCTATCATAGTAGTTTCGTAGTGCATTTTACTCGCCATTCCACGCGCTTTAAGATGCCACCTAGCCCAGTACGCTATCTGAAATAGGAGCGACGTAAATTGAACAAATGAGATAGAATTTCCCTGAAATCTTATATTAAACAAAATATAAAATGATCTAATCGAGTGCCTGATTGCCCTATCATAGAAATTTAGTAGTGCATTTTACTCGCCATTCCACGCGCTTTAAGATGCCGCCTAGCCCAGTACGCTATCAGAAATAGGAGCGACGTAACTTGAACAAATGTGATAGAATTACGCTGAATTCTTATATTAACCGTAACATAAAATGATCTAATCGGGTCTCTGTCTGCCTTATCCTAGAAGTTTAATAGTGCATTATACTCGCCATTTCATGCGCTATTAGATGCCGCTTAGCCCAGGACGCTATCTGAAATAGGAACGACGTAAATTGAACAAATGTGATAGAATTTTGCTGAATTCTTAAATTAACCATAATATAAAATGATCTAATCGTGTCTCTGTTTGCCCTACCCTACAAGTTTAATAGTGCATTTCACTCGTCACATCATGCGCTTTGAGATGCCGCTAAGCACAATAAGCTATCTGTAATAGGAGCGACGTAAATTGAATAAATGTGATAGAATTTCGCTGAATTCGTAAATTAACCATAATATAAAATGATCTTATCGGGTCTCTGTTTGCCCTGCCCAACAAGTTTAACAGTGCATTTTACTCGTCATTTCATGCGCTTTGAGATGCCGCTTAGCACAATACGCTATCTGCAATAGGAGCGACGTAAATTGAACAAATGTGATAGAATTTCGTTGCATTCTTATATTAACCAAAATATAAAATGATCTAATCGGGTCTCTGATTGCCCTATCATAGAATTTTAATAGAGCACTTTACTCGCCATTCCACGCGCTTTAAGATGCCGCCTAGCCCAGTACGCTATCTGAAATAGGAGCGACGTAAGTTGAACAAATGTGATAGAATGACGCTGAATTCTTATATTAACCGTAATATAAAATGATCTAATCGGGTCTCTGATTGCCCTACCCTAGAAGTTTAATAGTGCATTTTACTCGCCATTTCATGCGCTTTGAGATGCCGCTTAGCCCAATACGCTATCTGAAATAGGAGCGACGTAAGTTGAACAAATGTGATAGAATTTTGCCGAATTCTTAAATTAACAATAATATAAAATGATGTAATCGGCTCTCTGTTCGCCCTACCCAAGAAGTTTAATAGGGCATTTCTCTCGTCATTTCATGCGCTTTGAGATGCCGCTTAGCCCAATACGCTATCTGACATAGGAGCGACGTAAATTGAACAAATGTGATAGAATTTCCCTGAAATCTTATTTTAAACAAAATATAAAATGATCTAAACGGGACTCTGATTGCTCTATCATAGAAGTTTAGTAGTGCATTTTACTCGCGCTTCCACGCACTTTAGGATGCCGCTTAGCCCAGTACACTATCTGAAATATGAGCGACGTATGTTGAACAAATGTGATAGAATTTCCCTGAATTCTTATATTAACATTAATGTAAAATGATCTAATCGGGTCTTTGTTCGCCCTACCCTAGAAGTTTAATAGTGCGTTTTACTCGCCATTCCACGCGCTTTAAGATGTCGCCCAGCCCAGTATGCCATCTGAAATAGGAACGACGTAAATTGAACAAATGTGATAGAATTTCGCTGAATTCTTAAATTAACCAAAATATAAAATGATCTAATCGGGTCTCTGATTGCCCTATCATAGAAGTTTAAGAGTGCATTTTACTCACCATTTCTTGCGCTTTGAGATGCCGCTTAGCCCAATACTCTATCTGAAATATCAGCGACGTAAATTGAACAAATGTGATAGAATGTCCCTGAAATCTTATATTAAACAAAATATAAAATGATCTAAACGGGACTCTGATTGCCCTATCATAGAAGTTTAGTAGTGCATTTTACTCGCCCTTCCACGCGCTTTAAGATGCCGCCTAGCCCAGTACACTATCCGAAATAGGAGCGACGTATGTTGAACAAATGTGATACATTTACGCTGAATTCTTATATTAACCGTAATATAAAATGATCTAATCGGGTCTCTGTTTGCCTTACCCTAGATGATTACTAGTGCATTTTACTCGCCATTTCATGCGCTTCGAGATGCCGCTTAGCCCAATACGCTATCTGCAATAGGAGCGACGTAAATTGAACAAATGTGATAGAATTTCGCTGAATTCTTAAATTAACCGTAATATAAAATGATCTAATCGGGTCTCTGTTTGCCTTACCCTAGAAGTTTACTAGTGCATTTTACTCGCCATTTCATGCGCTTCGAGATGCCGCTTAGCACAATACGCTATCTGCAATAGGAGCGACGTAAATTGAACAAATGTGATAGAATTTCACTGAATTCTTATATTAACCAAAATATAAAATGATCTAATCGGGTCTCTGATAGCCCTATCATAGAAGTTTAATAGTGCATTTTACTCGCCATTCCACGCGCTTTAAGATGCCGCCGAGCCCAGTACGCTATCTGAAAGAGGAGCGACGTAAGTTGAACAAATGTGATAGAATTACGCTGAATTCTTATATTAACCGTAATATAAAATGATCTAATCGGGTCTCTGTTCGCCCTACCCAAGAAGTTTAATAGTGCATTTTGCTCGTCATTTCATGCGCTTTGAGACGCCGCTTAGCCCAATAAGCCATCTGAAATAGGAGCGACGTAAATTGGAAAAATGTGATAGAATTTTTCTGAATTCTTAAATAAACCATAATATGAAATGATCTAATCGGGTCTCTGTTTGCCCTACCCTAGAAGTTTAACAGTGCATTTTACTCGCCATTTCATGCGCTTTGAGATGCCGCTTAGCCCAATACGCTATCTGAAACAGGAGCGACGTAAATTGAACAAATGTGATAGAATTTCCCTGAATACTTATATTAACCATAATATAAAACGATCTAATCGGGTCTCTGATTGCCCTACCCTAGAAGATTAATAGTGCATTTTACTCGTCATTTCATGCGCTTTGAGATGCCGCTTAGCCCAATAAGCTATCTGAAATAGGAGCGACGTAAATTGGAAAAATGTGATAGAATTTTTCTGAATTCTTAAATAAACCATAATATGAAATGATCTAATCGGGTCTCTGTTTGCCCTACCCTAGAAGTTTAACAGTGCATTTTACTCGCCATTTCATGCTTTCTGAGATGCCGCTTAGCCCAATACGCTATCTGAAATAGGAGCGGCGTAAATAGAACAATTGTGATAGAATTTCGCTGAATTCTTATATTAACCAAAATATAAAATGATCTAATCGGGTCTCTGATTGCCCTATCATAGAAGGTTAATAGTGCATTTTACTCGCCAATCCACGCGCTTTAAGATTCCGCCTAGCCCAGTACGCTATCTGAAATAGGAGCGATGTAAATTGAACAAATGTGATAGAATTTTGCTGAATTCATAAATTAACCATAATATATAATGATCTAATCGGGTCTCTGTTTGCCCTACCCTAGAAGTTTAATAGTGCATTTTACTCGCCATTTCATGCGCTTTGAGATGCCGCTTAGCCCAATACGCTATCTGAAATACGAGCGACGTAAATTGAACAAATGTGATAGAATTTCGCTGAATTCTTATATTAACCAAAATATAAAATGATCTAATCCGGTCTCTGATTGCCCTATCATAGAAGTTTAGTAGTGCATTTTACTCGCCATTCTTCGCGTTTTAAGATGCCACCTAGCCCAGTACGCTAGCTGAAATAGGAACGACGTAAATTGAAAAAATGTGATAGAATTTTGCTGAATTCTTAAATTAACCATTATATAAATTGAACTAATCGGGTCTCTGTTTGCCCTACCCTAGAAGTTTAATAGTGCATTTTACTCGCCATTTCATGCGCTTTGAGATGCCGCTTAGGCCAACACGCTATCTGAAATAGGAGCAACGTAAGTGGAACAAATGTGATAGAATTACGCTGAATTCTTATATTACCCGTAATATAAAATGATCTAATCGGGTCTCTGTTTGCCTTATCCTAGAAGTTTAATAGTGCATTTTACTCGCCATTTCATGCGCATTGAGATGCCCCTTAGCGCAATACGCTATCTGTAATAGGAGCGACGTAAATTGAACAAATGTGATAGAATTTCCCTGAATTCTTATATTATCCTTAATGTAAAATGATCTATTCGGGTCTCTGTTCGCCCTACCCTAGAAGTTTAATATTGCCTTTCACTCGTCATTTCATGCGCTTTGAGATGCCGCTTAGTACAATACGCTATCTGAAATAGGAGCGACGTAAATTGAACAAATGTGATAGAATTTCGCTGAATTCTTATATTAACCAAAATATAAAATGATCTAATCGGGTCTCTGATTGCCCTATCATAGAAGTTTAGTAGTGCATTTTACTCGCCATTCTTCGCGTTTTAAGATGCCGCCTAGCCCAGTACGATAGCTGAAATAGGAACGACGTAAATTGAAAAAATGTGATAGAATTTTGCTGAATTCTTAAATTAACCATAATATAAAATGATCTAATCGGGTCTCTGTTTGCCCTACCCTAGAAGTTTAATAGTGCATCTTACTCGCCATTTCTTGCGCTTTGAGATGCCGCTTAGCCCAATTCGCTATCTGAAATATCGGCGACGTAAATTGAACAAATGTGAGAGAATCTCGCTGCATTCTTATATTAACCGTAATATAAAATGATCTAATCGGGTCTCTGATTGCCCTATCATAGAAGTTTAATAGTGCATTTTGCTCGCCATTCCACGCGCTTTAAGATGCCGCCTAGCTCAGTACGCTATCTGAAATAGGAGCGACGTCAGTTGAACAAATGTGATAGAATAACGCTGAATTCTTATATTAACCGTAGTATAAAATGATCTAATCGGGTCTCTCTTTGCCTTATCCTAGAAGTTTAATAGTGCATTTTAATCGCCATTTCATGCGCTTTGAGATGCCGCTTAGCCCAATACGCTACCTGAAATAGGAGCGACGTAACTTAAACAAATGTGATAGAATTTTGCTGAATTCTTAAATTAACCGTAATATAAAATGATCTAATCGGGTCTCTGATTGCCCTACCCTAGAAGTTTAATAGTGCATTTTACTCGCCATTTCATGCGCTTTGAGATGCCGCTTAGCCCAATACGCTATCTGAAATAGGAGCGACGTAAATTGAACAAATGTGATAGAATACCCCGGAATACTTATATTAACCTTAATGTAAAATGATCTAATCGGGTCTCTGTTCGCCCTACCCTAGAAGTGTAATAGTGCATTTCACTCGCCATTTCATGCGCTTTGAGATGCCGCTTAGCCCAATACGCTATCTGAAATAGGAGCGACGTAAATAGAACAATTGTGATAGAATTTCGCTGAATTCTTATATTAACCATAATATAAAATGATCTAATCGGGTCTCTGTTTGCCCTACCCTAGAAGTTTAACAGTGCATTTTAATCGCCATTTCATGCGCTTTGAGAAGCAGCTTAGCCCAATACGCTATCTGAAATAGGAGCGACGTAAATTGAACAAATGTGATAGAATACCCCGGAATACTTATATTAACCTTAATGTAAGATGATCTAATCGGGTCTCTGTTCGCCCTACCCTAGAAGTTTAACAGTGCATTTTACTCGCCATTTCATGCTCTTTGAGATGCCGCTTAGCCCAATACGCTATCTGAAATAGGAGCGGCGTAAATAGAACAAATGTGAGAGAATCTCGCTGCATTCTTATATTAACCGTAATATAAAATGATCTAATCGGGTCTCTGATTGCCCTATCATAGAAGTTTAATAGTGCATTTTACTCGCCATTTCTTGCGCTTTAAGATGCCGCCGCGCCCAGTACGCTATCTGAAGTAGGAGCGACGTAAGTTGAACAAATGTGATAGAATTACGCTGAATTCTTATATTAACGGTAATATAAAATGATCTAATCGGGTCTCTGGTTGCCCTACCCTACAAGTTTAGCAGTGCATTTTACTCGCCATTTCATGCGCTTTGAGATGCCGCTTAGCCCAATACGCTATCTGAAATAGGAGCGACGTAAATTGAACAAATGTGATAGAATTTCCCTGAATTCTTATATTAACCAAAATATAAAATGATCTAATCGGGTCTCTGATTGCCATATCATAGAAGTTTAATAGTGCATTTTACTCGCCAATCCACGCGCTTTAAGATTCCGCCTTGCCCAGTACGCTATCTGAAATAGGAGCGACGTAAATTGAACAAATGTGATAGAATTTGACTGAATTCTTAAATTAACCATAATATAAAATGATCTAATCGGGTCTCTGTTTGCCCTACCCTAGAAGTTCAATAGTGCATTTTACTCGCCATTTCATGCGCTTTGAGATGGCGCTTAGCCCAATGCGCTATCTGAAATAGGAGCGACGTAAATTGAACAAATGTGATAGAATTTGGCTGAATTCTTAAATTAACCATAATACAAAATGATCTAATCGGGTCTCTGTTTGCCTTACCCTAGAAGTTTAATAGTGCATTTTACTCGCCATTTCATGCGATTAGAGATGCCGCTTAGCCCAATACGCTATCTGAAATAGGAGCGACGTAAATTGAACAAATGTGATAGAATTTCGTGAATTCTTAAATTAACCATAATATAAAATGATCTAATCGGGTCTCTGTTTGCCCTATCATAGAAGTTTAATAGTGCATTTCACTCGTCATTTCATGCGCTTTGAGATGCCGCTTAGCCCAATACGCTATCTGAAATAGGAGCGTCGTAAATTGAACAAATGTGACAGAATTTTGCTGACATCTTAAGTTAACCATAATATTAAATGATCTAATCGGGTCTCTGTTTGCCCTACCCTACAAGTTTAGCAGTGCATTTTACTCGCCATTTCATGCTTTCTGAGATGCCGCTTAGCCCAATACGCTATCTGAAATAGGAGCGGCGTAAATAGAACAATTGTGATAGAATTTCGCTGAATTCTTATATTAACCAAAATATAAAATGATCTAATCGGGTCTCTGATTGCCCTATCATAGAAGGTTAATAGTGCATTTTACTCGCCAATCCACGCGCTTTAAGATTCCGCCTAGCCCAGTACGCTATCTGAAATAGGAGCGATGTAAATTGAACAAATGTGATAGAATTTTGCTGAATTCATAAATTAACCATAATATATAATGATCTAATCGGGTCTCTGTTTGCCCTACCCTAGAAGTTTAATAGTGCATTTTACTCGCCATTTCATGCGCTTTGAGATGCCGCTTAGCCCAATACGCTATCTGAAATACGAGCGACGTAAATTGAACAAATGTGATAGAATTTCGCTGAATTCTTATATTAACCAAAATATAAAATGATCTAATCCGGTCTCTGATTGCCCTATCATAGAAGTTTAGTAGTGCATTTTACTCGCCATTCTTCGCGTTTTAAGATGCCACCTAGCCCAGTACGCTAGCTGAAATAGGAACGACGTAAATAGAAAAAATGTGATAGAATTTTGCTGAATTCTTAAATTAACCATTATATAAATTGAACTAATCGGGTCTCTGTTTGCCCTACCCTAGAAGTTTAATAGTGCATTTTACTCGCCATTTCATGCGCTTTGAGATGCCGCTTAGGCCAACACGCTATCTGAAATAGGAGCAACGTAAGTGGAACAAATGTGATAGAATTACGCTGAATTCTTATATTACCCGTAATATAAAATGATCTAATCGGGTCTCTGTTTGCCTTATCCTAGAAGTTTAATAGTGCATTTTACTCGCCATTTCATGCGCATTGAGATGCCGCTTAGCCCAATACGCTATCTGAAATAGGAGCGACGTAAATTGAACAAATGTGATAGAATTTCGCTGAATTCTTAAATTAACCATATTATAAAATGATCTAATGGGGTCTTTGATTGCCCTACCCTAGAAGATTAACAGTGCATTTCACTCGCCATTTAATGCGCTTTGAGATGCCGCTTGGCCCAATACGCTATCTGACATAGGAGCGACGTAAGTTGAACAAATGTGATAGAATTTCGCTGAATTCTTTTATTAACCATAATGTAAAATGATCTTATCGGGTCTCTGTTTGCCCTACCCTTGAAGTTTAATAGTGCATTTTACTCGCCATTCCACGCGCTTTAAGATGCCGCCTAGCCCAGTACGCTATCTGAAATAGGAGCTACGTAACTTGAACAAATGTGATAGAATTACACTGAATTCTTATATTAACCATAACATAAAATGATCTAATCGGGTCTCTGTTTGCCTTATCCTAGAAGTTTAATAGTGCATTATACTCGCCATTTCCTGCGCTATTAGATGCCGCTTAGCCCAGGACGCTATCTGAAATAGGAACGACGTAAATTGAACAAATGTGATAGAATTTTGCTGAATTCTTAAATTAACCATAATATAAAATGATCTAATCGGGTCTCTGTTTGCCCTACCCTAGAAGTTTAATAGTGCATTTCACTCGCCATTTCATGCGCTTTGAGATGCCGCTAAGCCCAATAAGCTGTCTGTAATAGGAGCGACGTAAATTGAACAAATGTGATAGCATTACGCTGAATTCTTATATTAACCAAAATATTAAATGATCTAATCGGGTCTCTGATTGCCCTATCATAGAAGTTTAATAGTGCATTTTACTCGCCTTTCCACGCGCTTTAAGATGCCGCCTAGCCCAGTACGCTATCTAAAATAGGAGCGACGTAAAATGAACAAATGTGATAGAATTTCCCTGAAATCTTATATTAAACAAAATATAAAATGATCTAATCGAGTGCCTGATTGCCCTATCATAGAAATTTAGTAGTGCATTTTACTCGCCATTCCACGCGCTTTAAGATGCCGCCTAGCCCAGTACGCTATCAGAAATAGGAGCGACGTAACTTGAACAAATGTGATAGAATTACGCTGAATTCTTATATTAACCGTAACATAAAATGATCTAATCGGGTCTCTGTTTGCCTTATCCTAGAAGTTTAATAGTGCATTATACTCGCCATTTCATGCGCTATTAGATGCCGCTTAGCCCAGGACGCTATCTGAAATAGGAACGACGTAAATTGAACAAATGTGATAGAATTTTGCAGAATTCTTAAATTAACCATAATATAAAATGATCTAATCGTGTCTCTGTTTGCCCTACCCTACAAGTTTAATAGTGCATTTCACTCGTCACTTCATGCGCTTTGAGATGCCGCTAAGCACAATGAGCTATCTGTAATAGGAGCGACGTAAATTGAATAAATGTGATAGAATTTCGCTGAATTCGTGAATTAACCATAATATAAAATGATTTAATCGGGTCTTTGTTTGCCCTAGCCTAGAAGTTTAATAGTGCCTTTCACTCGTCATTTCATGCGCTTTGAGATGCCGCTTAGCCCAATACGCTATCTGAAATAGGAGCGGCGTAAATAGAACAAATGTGAGAGAATCTCGCTGCATTCTTATATTAACCGTAATATAAAATGATCTAATCGGGTCTCTGATTGCCCTATCATAGAAGTTTAATAGTGCATTTTACTCGCCATTTCTTGCGCTTTAAGATGCCGCCGCGCCCAGTACGCTATCTGAAGTAGGAGCGACGTAAGTTGAACAAATGTGATAGAATTACGCTGAATTCTTATATTAACGGTAATATAAAATGATCTAATCGGGTCTCTGGTTGCCCTACCCTACAAGTTTAGCAGTGCATTTTACTCGCCATTTCATGCGCTTTGAGATGCCGCTTAGCCCAATACGCTATCTGAAATAGGAGCGACGTAAATTGAACAAATGTGATAGAATTTCCCTGAATTCTTATATTAACCAAAATATAAAATGATCTAATCGGGTCTCTGATTGCCATATCATAGAAGTTTAATAGTGCATTTTACTCGCCAATCCACGCGCTTTAAGATTCCGCCTTGCCCAGTACGCTATCTGAAATAGGAGCGACGTAAATTGAACAAATGTGATAGAATTTGACTGAATTCTTAAATTAACCATAATATAAAATGATCTAATCGGGTCTCTGTTTGCCCTACCCTAGAAGTTCAATAGTGCATTTTACTCGCCATTTCATGCGCTTTGAGATGGCGCTTAGCCCAATGCGCTATCTGAAATAGGAGCGACGTAAATTGAACAAATGTGATAGAATTTGGCTGAATTCTTAAATTAACCATAATACAAAATGATCTAATCGGGTCTCTGTTTGCCTTACCCTAGAAGTTTAATAGTGCATTTTACTCGCCATTTCATGCGATTAGAGATGCCGCTTAGCCCAATACGCTATCTGAAATAGGAGCGACGTAAATTGAACAAATGTGATAGAATTTCGTGAATTCTTAAATTAACCATAATATAAAATGATCTAATCGGGTCTCTGTTTGCCCTATCATAGAAGTTTAATAGTGCATTTCACTCGTCATTTCATGCGCTTTGAGATGCCGCTTAGCCCAATACGCTATCTGAAATAGGAGCGTCGTAAATTGAACAAATGTGACAGAATTTTGCTGACATCTTAAGTTAACCATAATATTAAATGATCTAATCGGGTCTCTGTTTGCCCTACCCTACAAGTTTAGCAGTGCATTTTACTCGCCATTTCATGCTTTCTGAGATGCCGCTTAGCCCAATACGCTATCTGAAATAGGAGCGGCGTAAATAGAACAATTGTGATAGAATTTCGCTGAATTCTTATATTAACCAAAATATAAAATGATCTAATCGGGTCTCTGATTGCCCTATCATAGAAGGTTAATAGTGCATTTTACTCGCCAATCCACGCGCTTTAAGATTCCGCCTAGCCCAGTACGCTATCTGAAATAGGAGCGATGTAAATTGAACAAATGTGATAGAATTTTGCTGAATTCATAAATTAACCATAATATATAATGATCTAATCGGGTCTCTGTTTGCCCTACCCTAGAAGTTTAATAGTGCATTTTACTCGCCATTTCATGCGCTTTGAGATGCCGCTTAGCCCAATACGCTATCTGAAATACGAGCGACGTAAATTGAACAAATGTGATAGAATTTCGCTGAATTCTTATATTAACCAAAATATAAAATGATCTAATCCGGTCTCTGATTGCCCTATCATAGAAGTTTAGTAGTGCATTTTACTCGCCATTCTTCGCGTTTTAAGATGCCACCTAGCCCAGTACGCTAGCTGAAATAGGAACGACGTAAATAGAAAAAATGTGATAGAATTTTGCTGAATTCTTAAATTAACCATTATATAAATTGAACTAATCGGGTCTCTGTTTGCCCTACCCTAGAAGTTTAATAGTGCATTTTACTCGCCATTTCATGCGCTTTGAGATTTTGCTTAGGCCAACACGCTATCTGAAATAGGAGCAACGTAAGTGGAACAAATGTGATAGAATTACGCTGAATTCTTATATTACCCGTAATATAAAATGATCTAATCGGGTCTCTGTTTGCCTTATCCTAGAAGTTTAATAGTGCATTTTACTCGCCATTTCATGCGCATTGAGATGCCGCTTAGCCCAATACGCTATCTGAAATAGGAGCGACGTAAATTGAACAAATGTGATAGAATTTCGCTGAATTCTTAAATTAACCATATTATAAAATGATCTAATGGGGTCTTTGATTGCCCTACCCTAGAAGATTAACAGTGCATTTTACTCGCCATTTAATGCGCTTTGAGATGCCGCTTGGCCCAATACGCTATCTGACATAGGAGCGACGTAAGTTGAACAAATGTGATAGAATTTCGCTGAATTCTTTTATTAACCATAATGTAAAATGATCTTATCGGGTCTCTGTTTGCCCTACCCTTGAAGTTTAATAGTGCATTTTACTCGCCATTCCACGCGCTTTAAGATGCCGCCTAGCCCAGTACGCTATCTGAAATAGGAGCTACGTAACTTGAACAAATGTGATAGAATTACACTGAATTCTTATATTAACCATAACATAAAATGATCTAATCGGGTCTCTGTTTGCCTTATCCTAGAAGTTTAATAGTGCATTATACTCGCCATTTCCTGCGCTATTAGATGCCGCTTAGCCCAGGACGCTATCTGAAATAGGAACGACGTAAATTGAACAAATGTGATAGAATTTTGCTGAATTCTTAAATTAACCATAATATAAAATGATCTAATCGGGTCTCTGTTTGCCCTACCCTAGAAGTTTAATAGTGCATTTCACTCGCCATTTCATGCGCTTTGAGATGCCGCTAAGCCCAATAAGCTGTCTGTAATAGGAGCGACGTAAATTGAACAAATGTGATAGCATTACGCTGAATTCTTATATTAACCAAAATATTAAATGATCTAATCGGGTCTCTGATTGCCCTATCATAGAAGTTTAATAGTGCATTTTACTCGCCTTTCCACGCGCTTTAAGATGCCGCCTAGCCCAGTACGCTATCTAAAATAGGAGCGACGTAAAATGAACAAATGTGATAGAATTTCCCTGAAATCTTATATTAAACAAAATATAAAATGATCTAATCGAGTGCCTGATTGCCCTATCATAGAAATTTAGTAGTGCATTTTACTCGCCATTCCACGCGCTTTAAGATGCCGCCTAGCCCAGTACGCTATCAGAAATAGGAGCGACGTAACTTGAACAAATGTGATAGAATTACGCTGAATTCTTATATTAACCGTAACATAAAATGATCTAATCGGGTCTCTGTTTGCCTTATCCTAGAAGTTTAATAGTGCATTATACTCGCCATTTCATGCGCTATTAGATGCCGCTTAGCCCAGGACGCTATCTGAAATAGGAACGACGTAAATTGAACAAATGTGATAGAATTTTGCAGAATTCTTAAATTAACCATAATATAAAATGATCTAATCGTGTCTCTGTTTGCCCTACCCTACAAGTTTAATAGTGCATTTCACTCGTCACTTCATGCGCTTTGAGATGCCGCTAAGCACAATGAGCTATCTGTAATAGGAGCGACGTAAATTGAATAAATGTGATAGAATTTCGCTGAATTCGTGAATTAACCATAATATAAAATGATTTAATCGGGTCTTTGTTTGCCCTAGCCTAGAAGTTTAATAGTGCCTTTCACTCGTCATTTCATGCGCTTTGAGATGCCGCTTAGCCCAATACGCTATCTGAAATAGGAGCGACGTAAATTGAAAAACGTGATAGAATTTCCCTGAATTCTTATATTAACCTTAATGTAAAATGATCTAATCGGATCTCTGTTCGCCCTACCCTAGAAGTTTAATAGTGCCTTTCACTCGTCATTTCATGCGCTTTGAGATGCCGCTTAGCCCAATACGCTATCTGAAAAAGGAGCGACGTAAATTGAACAAATGTGATAGAATTTTTCTGAATTCTTAAATAAACCATAATATGAAATGATCTAATCGGGTCTCTGTTTGCCCTACCCTAGAAGTTTAACAGTGCATTTCACTCGCCATTTCATGCTCTTTGAGATGCCGCTTAGCCCAATACGCTATCTGTAATAGGAGCGACGTAAATTGAACAAATGTGATAGAATTTCCCTGAATACTTATATTAACCAAAATATAAAATGATCTAATCGGGTCTCTGATTGCCCTATCAAAGAAGTTTAATAGTGCATTTTACTCGCCAATCCACGCGCTTTACGATTCCGCCTAGCCCAGTACGCTATCTGAAATAGGAGCGACGTAAATTGAACAAATGTAATAGAATTTGGCTGAATTCTTAAATTAACCATAATATAAATTGATCTAATCGGGTCTCCGTTTGCCCTACCCTAGAAGTTGAACAGCGCATTCTAATCGCCATTTCATGCGCTTTGAGTTGCAGCTTTGCCCAATACGCTATCTGAAATAGGAGCGACGTAAATTGAACAAATGTGATAGAATTTTTCTGAATTCTTAAATAAACCATAATATGAAATGATCTAATCGGGTCTCTGTTTGCCCTACCCTAGATGTTTAACAGTGCATTTTACTCGCCATTTCATGCGCTTTGAGATGCCGGTTAGCCCAATACGCTATCTGAAATAGGAGCGACGTAAGTTGAACAAATGTGATAGAATTTCCCTGAATACTTATATTAACCTTAATGTAAAATGATCTAATCGGGTCTCTGTTCGCCCTACCCTAGAAGTGTAATAGTGCATTTCACTCGACATTTCATGCGCTTTGAGATGCCGCTTAGCCCAATACGCTATCTGAAATAGGAGCGACGTAAATAGAACAATTGTGATAGAATTTCGCTGAATTCTTATATTAACCAAAATATAAAATGATCTAATCGGGTCTCTGATTGACCTATCATACAAGTTTAACAGTGCATTTTACTCGCCAATCCACGCGCTTTAAGATTCCGCCTAGCCCAGTACGCTATCTGAAATAGGAGCGACGTTAATTGCACAAATATGATAGAGTTTCGCTGAATTCTTAAATTAACCATAATATAAAATGATCTTATCGGGTCTCTGTTAGCCCTACCCTAGAAGTTTAATAGTGCATTTTACTCGCCATTTCATGTGATTTGAGATGCCGCTTAGCCCAATACGCTATCTGAAATAGGAGCGACGTAAATTGAACAAATGTGATAGAATTTCCCTGAAATCTTATATTAAACAAAATATAAAATGATCTAAACGGTTCAATGATTGCCATATCATAGAAGTTTAATAGTGCATTTTACTCGCCAATCCACGCGCTTTAAGATTCCGCCTAGCCCAGTACGCTATCTGAAATACGAGCGACGTAAGTTGAACAAATATGATAGAATTACGCTGAATTCTTATATTAACCGTAATATAAAATGATCTAATCGGGTCTCTGTTTGCCTTACCCTAGAAGTTTAATAGTGCATTTTACCCGCCATTTCATGCGCTTTGAGATGCCGCTTAGCCCAATACGCAATCTGAAATAGGAGCGACGTAAATTGAACAAATGTGATAGAATTTCCCTGAATTCTTATATACACCTTAATGTAAAATGATCTAATCGGGTCTTTGTTCGCCCTACCCTAGAAGTTTAATACTGCATTTCGCTCGCCATTTCATGCGCTTTGAGATGCCACTTAGCCCAATAAGCTATCTGAAATAGGAGCGACGTAAATTGAACAAATGTGATAGAATTTCGCTGAATTCTTATAATAACCAAAATATAAAGTGATCTAATCGGGTCTCTGATTGCCCTATCATAGAAGTTTAACAGTGTATTTTACTCGCCCTTCCGCGCGCTTTAAGATGCCGCCTAGCCCAGTACGCTATCTGAAATAGGAGCGACGTAAGTTGAACAAATGTGATAGAATTACGCTGAATTCTTATATTAACCGTAATATAAAATGATCTAATCGGGTCTCTGTTTGCCTTACCCTAGAAGTTTAATAGTGCATTTTACTCGCCATTTCATGCGCTTTGAGATGCCGCTTAGCCCAATACGCATCTGAAATAGGAGCGACGTAAATTGAACAAATATGATAGAATTACGCTGAATTCTTATATTAACCGTAATGTAAAATCATCTAATCGGGTCTCCGATTGCCGTATCATAGAAGTTTAATAGTGCATTTTACTCGCCAATCCACGCGCTTTAAGATTCCGCCTAGCCCAGTACGCTATCTGAAATAGGAGCGACGTCCATTGAACAAATGTGATAGAATTTCGCTGAATTCTTAAATTAACCATAATATCAAATGATCTAATCGGGTCTCTGTTTGCCCTACCCTAGATGTTTAACAGCGCATTTGAATCGCCATTTCATGCGCTTTGAGATGCCGCTTAGCCCAATACGCTATCTGAAATAGGAGCGACGTAAATTGAACAAATGTGATAGAATTTGGCTGAATTCTTAAATTAACCATAATATAAAATGATCTAATCGGGTCTCTGTTTGCCCTACCCTAGAAGTTTAATAGTGCAATTTACTCGCCATTTCATGCGGTTTGAGATGACGCTTAGCCCAATACGCTATCTGAAATAGTAGCGACGTAAATTGAACAAATGTGATAGAATTTGGCTGAATTCTTAAATTAACCATAATATAAAATGATCTAATCGGGTCTCTGTTTGCCCTACCCTAGAAGTTTAACAGTGCATTTTACTCGCCATTTCATGCGCTTTGAGATGCCGCTTAGCCCAATACGCTATCTGAAATAGGAGCGACGTAAATTGAACAAATGTGATAGAATTTCCCTGAATTCTTATATTAACCTTAATGTAAAATGATCTAATCGGGTCTCTGTTCGCCCTACCCTAGAAGTTTAATAGTGCATTTCACTCGCCATTTCATGCGCTTTGAGATGCCGCTTAGCCCAATACGCTATCCGAAATAGGAGCGACGTAAATAGAACAATTGTGATAGAATTTTTCTGAATTCTTAAATAAACCATAATATGAAATGATCTAATCGGGTCTCTGTTTGCCCTACCCTAGATGTTTAACAGTGCATTTTACTCGCCATATCATGCGCTTTGAGATGCCGCTTAGCCCAATACGCTATCTGAAATAGGAGCGACGTAAATTGAACAAATGTGATAGAATTTGGCTGAATTCTTAAATTAACCATAATATAAAATGATCTAATCGGGTCTCTGTTTGCCCTACCCTAGAAGTTTAATAGTGCAATTTACTCGCCATTTCATGCGGTTTGAGATGACGCTTAGCCCAATACGCTGTCTGAAATACGAGCGACGTAAGTTGAACAAATGTGATAGAATTTGGCTGAATTCTTAAATTAACCATAATATAAAATGATCTAATCGGGTCTCTGTTTACCCTATCATAGATGTTTAATAGTGCATTTCACTCGCCATTTCATGCGCTTTGAGATGCCTCTTAGCCCAATACGCTATCTGAAATAGGAGCGACGTAAATTGAACAATTGTGATAGAATTTCGCTGAATTCTTATATTAACCAAAATATAAAATGATCTAGTCGGGTCTCTGATTGCCCTATCATAGAAGTTTAATAGTGCATTTTGATCGCCGTTCCACGCGCTTTGAGATGCCGCCTAGCCCAGTACGCTATCTGAAATTGGAGCGACGTAAATTAAACAAATGTGACAGAATTTTGCTGACATCTTAAATTAACCATAATATAAAATCATCTAATCGGGTCTCTGTTTGCCATACCCTACAAGTTTAGCAGTGCATTATACTCGCCATTCCATGCGCTTTGAGATGCCGCTTAGCCCAATACGCTATCTGAAATAGGAGCGACGTAAATTGAACAAATGTGATAGAATTTCCCTGAATTCTTATATTAACCTTAATGTAAAATGATCTAATCGGGTCTCTGTTCGCCCTACCCTAGGAGTTTAATAGTGCATTTCACTCGCCATTTCATGCGCTTTGAGATGCCGCTTAGCCCAATACGCTATCTGAAATAGGAGCGACGTAAATAGAACAATTGTGATAGAATTTCGCTGAATTCTTATATTAACCAAAATATAAAATGATCTAATCGGGTCTCTGATTGCCCTATCATAGAAGTTTAATAGTGCATTTTACTCGCCAATCCACGCGCTTTAAGATTCCGCCTAGCCCAGTACGCTATCTGAAATAGGAGCGACGTAAGTTGAACAAATGTGATAGAATTTGCCTGAATTCTTAAATTAACCATAATATAAAATGATCTAATCGGGTCTCTGTTTACCCTATCATAGATGTTTAATAGTGCATTTCACTCGTCATTTCATGCGCTTTGAGATGCCGCTTAGCCCAATAAGCTATCTGAAATAGGAGCGACGTAAATTGAACAAATGTGATAGAATTACGCTGAATTCTTATATTAACCGTAATATAAAATGATCTAATCGGGTCTCTGTTTGCCTTATCCTAGAAGTTTAATAGTGCATTTCACTCGTCATTTCATGCGCTTTGAGATGCCGCTTAGCCCAATACGCTATCTGAAATAGGAGCGACGTAAATTTAACAAATGTGGTAGAATTTCCCTGAATACTTATATTAACCTTAATGTAAAATGATCTAATCGGGTCTCTGTTCGCCCTACCCAAGAAGTTTAATAGTGCATTTCACTCGCCGTTTCATGCGCTTTGAGATGCCGCTTAGCCCAGTACGCTATCTGAAATAGGAGCGACGTAAATAGAACAATTGTGATAGAATTTCGCTCAATTCTTATATTAACCAAAATATAAAATGATCTAAACGGGTCTCTGATTGCCCTATCATAGCAGTTTAATAGTGCATTTTTCTCGCCAATCCACGCGCTTTAAGATTCCGCCTAGCCCAGTATGCTATCTGAAATAGGAGCGACGTAAATTGAACAAATGTGATAGAATTTGGCTGAATTCTTAAATTAACCATAATATAAAATCATCTTATCGGGTCTCTGTTTGCCCTACCCTAGAAGTTTAATAGTGCATTTTACTCGCCATTTCTTGCGCTTTAAGATGCCGCCGAGCCCAGTACGCTATCTGAAGTAGGAGCGACGTAAATTGAACAATTGTGATAGAATTTCGCTGAATTCTTATATTAACCAAAATATAAAATGATCTAGTCGGGTCTCTGATTGCCGTTTCAGAAGTTTAATAGTGTATTTTGATCGCCATTCCACGCGCTTTAAGATGCCGCCTAGCCCAGTACGCTATCTGAACTTGGAGCGACGTAAATTGAACAAACGTGACAGAATTTTGCTGACATCTTAAATTAACCATAATATAAAATGATCTAATCGGGTCTCTGTTTGCCCTGCCCTACAAGTTTAGCAGTGCATTTTATTCGCCATTTCATGCGCTTTGAGATGGCGCTTAGCCCAATACGCTATCTGAAATAGGAGCGACGTAAATTGAACAAATGTGATAGAATTTGGCTGAATTCTTAAATTAACCATAATATAAAATCATCTTATCGGGTCTCTGTTTGCCCTACCCTAGAAGTTTAATAGTGCATTTTGCTCGCCATTTCTTGCGCTTTAAGAGGCCGCCGTGCCCAGTACGCTATCTGAAGTAGGAGCGACGTAAGTTGAACAAATGTGATAGAATTACGCTGAATTCTTATATTAACCGTAATATAAAATGATCTAATCGGTTCTCTGTTCGCCCTACCCTAGAAGTTTAAGAGTGCCTTTCACTCGTGATTTCATGCGCTGTGAGATGCCGCTTAGCCCAATACGCTATCTGAAATAGGAGTGACGTAAATTGAACAATTGTGATAGAATTTCGCTGAATTCTTATATTAACCAAAATATAAAATGATCTAATCGGGTCTGTGTTCGCCCTACCCTAGAAGATTACAAGCGCATTTCACTCGTCATATCATGCGCTTTGAGATGCCGCTTAGCCCAATACGCTATCTGCAATAGGAGCGACGTAAATTGAACAAATGTGATAGAATTTGGCTGAATCCTTAAATTAACCATAATATAAAATGATCTAATCGGGTCTCTGTTTGCCCTACCCTAGAAGTTTAATAGTGTATTTTACTCGCCATTTCATGCGCTTTGAGATGGCGCTTAGCCCAATACGCTATCTGAAATAGGAGCGACGTAAATATGAACAAATGTGATAGAATTTCCCTGAATTCTTATATTAACCTTAATGTAAAATGATCTAATCGGGTCTCCGTTCTCCCTACCCTAGAAGTTTAATACTGCATTTCACTCGTCATTTCATGCGCTTTGAGTTGCCGATTAGCCCAATACGATATCTGAAATTGGAGCGATGTAAATTGAACAAATGTGATAGAATTTTGCTGAATTCGTAAATTAAGCATAATATAATATGATCTAATCGGGTCTCTGTTTGCCCTACCCTATAAGTTTAATAGTGCATTTTACTCGCCATTTCATGCGCTTTGAGATGCCGCTTAGCCCAATACGCTATCTGAAATAGGAGCGACGTAAATTGAACAAATGTGATAGAATTTCCCTGAAATCTTATATTAAACAAAATATAAAATGATCTAAACGGGACTCTGATTGCCCTATCACAGAAGTTTAGTAGTGCATTTCACTCGCCCTTCCACGTGCTTTAAGATGCTGCCTAGTCCAGTACACTATCTGAAACAGGAGCGACGTATGTTGAACAAATGTGATAGAATTACGCTGAATTCTTATATTAACCGTAATATAAAATGATCTAATCGGGTCTCTGTTCGCCCTACCCTAGAAGAACACAAGCGCATTTCACTCATCATATCATGCGCTTTGAGATGCCGCTTAGCCCAATACGCTATCTGCAATAGGAGCGACGTAAATTGAACAAATGTGATAGAATTTGGCTGAATCCTTAAATTAACCATAATATAAAATGATCTAATCGGGTCTCTGTTTGCCTTACCCTAGAAGTTTAATAGTGCATTTTACTCGCCACTTCATGCGCTTTGAGATCCCGCTTAGCCCAATACGCTATCTGCAATAGGAGCGACGTGAATTGAACAAATGTGATAGAATTTCGCTGAATTCTTAAATTAACCATAACATAAAATGATCTAATCGTGTCTCTGTCTGCCCTATCATAGAAGTTTAATAGTGCATTTCACTCGTCATTTCATGCGCTTTGAGATGCCGCCTAGCCCAGTACGCTATCTGAATTAGGAGCGACGTAAGTTGAACAAATGTGATAGAATTACGCTGAATTAATATATTAACCTTAATGTAAAATGATCTAATCGGGTCTTTGTTCGCCCTACCCTTGAAGTTTAATAGTGCACATTGCTCGCCATTTCATGCGCTTTAAGATGCCGCCTAGCCCAGTACGCTATCTGAAATAGGAGCGACGTAAATAGAACAATTGTGATAGAATTTCGCTGAATTCTTATATTAACCAAAATATAAAATGATCTAATCGGGTCTCCGATTGCCCTATCATAGAAGTTTAATAGTGCATTTTGCTCGCCAATGCACGCGCTTTAAGATTCCGCCTAGCCCAGTACGCTATCTGAAATAGGAGCGACGTAAGTTGAACAAATGTGATAGAATTAGGCTGAATTCTTAAATTAACCATAATATAAAATGATCTAATCGGGTCTCTGTTTACCCTATCATAGATGTTTAATAGTGCATTTCACTCGTCATTTCATGCGCTTTGAGATGCCGCATAGCCCAGTACGCTATCTGAAATAGGAGCGACGTAAATTGAACAATTGTGATAGAATTTCGCTGAATTCTTATATTAACCAAAATATAAAATGATCTAGTCGGGTCTCTGATTGCCCTATCATAGAAGTTTAATAGTGCATTTTGATCGCCATTCCACGCGCTTTAAGATGCCGCCTAGCCCAGTACGCTATCTGAAATTGGAGCGACGTAAATTAAACAAATGTGACAGAATTTTGCTGACATCTTAAATTAACCATAATATAAAATGATCTAATCGGGTCTCTGTTTGCCATACCCTACAAGTTTAGCAGTGCATTTTACTCGCCATTCCATGCGCTTTGAGATGCCGCTTAGCCCAATACGCTATCTGAAATAGGAGCGACGTAAATTGAACAAATGTAATAGAATTTCCCTGAATTCTTATATTAACCTTAATGTAAAATGATCTAAACGGGACTCTGATTGCCCTATCATAGAAGTTTAGTAGTGCATTTTGCTCTCCCTTCAACGTGCTTTAAGATGCCGCCTAGCCCAGTACACTATCTGAAATAGGAGCGACGTATGTTGAACAAATGTGATAGAATTACGCTGAATTCTTATATTAGCCGTAATATAAAATGATCTAATCGGGTCTCTGTTCGCACTATCCTAGAAGATTAGTAGTGCATTTCACTCGTCATTTCATGCGCTTTGAGATGCCGCTTAGCCCAATAAGCTATCTGAAATAGGAGCGACGTAAATTGAACAAATGTGATAGAATTTGGCTGAATTCTTAAATTAACCATAATATAAAATGATCTAATCGGGTCTCTGTTTGCCCTACCCTAGAAGTTTAACAGTGCATTTTACTCGCCATTTCATGCGCTTTGAGATGCCGCTTAGCCCAATACGCTATCTGAAATAGGAGCGACGTAAATTGATCAAATGTGATAGAATTTCCCTGAATACTTATATTAACCTTAATGTAAAATGATCTAATCGGGTCTCTGTTCGCCCTACCCTAGAAGTTTAATAGTGCATTTCACTCGCCATTTCATGCGCTTTGAGATGCCGCTTAGCCCAATACGCTATCCGAAATAGGAGCGACGTAAATAGAACAATTGTGATAGAATTTTTCTGAATTCTTAAATAAACCATAATATGAAATGATCTAATCGGGTCTCTGTTTGCCCTACCCTAGATGTTTAACAGTGCATTTTACTCGCCATATCATGCGCTTTGAGATGCCGCTTAGCCCAATACGCTATCTGAAATAGGAGCGACGTAAATTGAACAAATGTGATAGAATTTGGCTGAATTCTTAAATTAACCATAATATAAAATGATCTAATCGGGTCTCTGTTTGCCCTACCCTAGAAGTTTAATAGTGCAATTTACTCGCCATTTCATGCGGTTTGAGATGACGCTTAGCCCAATACGCTATCTGAAATAGGAGCGACGTAAGTTGAACAAATGTGATAGAATTTGGCTGAATTCTTAAATTAACCATAATATAAAATGATCTAATCGGGTCTCTGTTTACCCTATCATAGATGTTTAATAGTGCATTTCACTCGCCATTTCATGCGCTTTGAGATGCCTCTTAGCCCAATACGCTATCTGAAATAGGAGCGACGTAAATTGAACAATTGTGATAGAATTTCGCTGAATTCTTATATTAACCAAAATATAAAATGATCTAGTCGGGTCTCTGATTGCCCTATCATAGAAGTTTAATAGTGCATTTTGATCGCCGTTCCACGCGCTTTGAGATGCCGCCTAGCCCAGTACGCTATCTGAAATTGGAGCGACGTAAATTAAACAAATGTGACAGAATTTTGCTGACATCTTAAATTAACCATAATATAAAATCATCTAATCGGGTCTCTGTTTGCCATACCCTACAAGTTTAGCAGTGCATTATACTCGCCATTCCATGCGCTTTGAGATGCCGCTTAGCCCAATACGCTATCTGAAATAGGAGCGACGTAAATTGAACAAATGTGATAGAATTTCCCTGAATTCTTATATTAACCTTAATGTAAAATGATCTAATCGGGTCTCTGTTCGCCCTATCATAGATGTTTAATAGTGCATTTCACTCGTCATTTCATGCGCTTTGAGATGCCGCTTAGCCCAATAAGCTATCTGAAATAGGAGCGACGTAAATTGAACAAATGTGATAGAATTACGCTGAATTCTTATATTAACCGTAATATAAAATGATCTAATCGGGTCTCTGTTTGCCTTATCCTAGAAGTTTAATAGTGCATTTCACTCGTCATTTCATGCGCTTTGAGATGCCGCTTAGCCCAATACGCTATCTGAAATAGGAGCGACGTAAATTTAACAAATGTGGTAGAATTTCCCTGAATACTTATATTAACCTTAATGTAAAATGATCTAATCGGGTCTCTGTTCGCCCTACCCAAGAAGTTTAATAGTGCATTTCACTCGCCGTTTCATGCGCTTTGAGATGCCGCTTAGCCCAGTACGCTATCTGAAATAGGAGCGACGTAAATAGAACAATTGTGATAGAATTTCGCTCAATTCTTATATTAACCAAAATATAAAATGATCTAAACGGGTCTCTGATTGCCCTATCATAGCAGTTTAATAGTGCATTTTTCTCGCCAATCCACGCGCTTTAAGATTCCGCCTAGCCCAGTATGCTATCTGAAATAGGAGCGACGTAAATTGAACAAATGTGATAGAATTTGGCTGAATTCTTAAATTAACCATAATATAAAATCATCTTATCGGGTCTCTGTTTGCCCTACCCTAGAAGTTTAATAGTGCATTTTACTCGCCATTTCTTGCGCTTTAAGATGCCGCCGAGCCCAGTACGCTATCTGAAGTAGGAGCGACGTAAATTGAACAATTGTGATAGAATTTCGCTGAATTCTTATATTAACCAAAATATAAAATGATCTAGTCGGGTCTCTGATTGCCGTTTCAGAAGTTTAATAGTGTATTTTGATCGCCATTCCACGCGCTTTAAGATGCCGCCTAGCCCAGTACGCTATCTGAACTTGGAGCGACGTAAATTGAACAAACGTGACAGAATTTTGCTGACATCTTAAATTAACCATAATATAAAATGATCTAATCGGGTCTCTGTTTGCCCTGCCCTACAAGTTTAGCAGTGCATTTTATTCGCCATTTCATGCGCTTTGAGATGGCGCTTAGCCCAATACGCTATCTGAAATAGGAGCGACGTAAATTGAACAAATGTGATAGAATTTGTCTGAATTCTTAAATTAACCATAATATAAAATCATCTTATCGGGTCTCTGTTTGCCCTACCCTAGAAGTTTAATAGTGCATTTTGCTCGCCATTTCTTGCGCTTTAAGATGCCGCCGAGCCCAGTACGCTATCTGAAGTAGGAGCGACGTAAATTGAACAATTGTGATAGAATTTCCCTGAATTCTTATATTAACCTTAATGTAAAATGATCTAATCGGGTCTCCGTTCTCCCTACCCTAGAAGTTTAATACTGCATTTCACTCGTCATTTCATGCGCTTTGAGTTGCCGATTAGCCCAATACGATATCTGAAATTGGAGCGATGTAAATTGAACAAATGTGATAGAATTTTGCTGAATTCGTAAATTAAGCATAATATAATATGATCTAATCGGGTCTCTGTTTGCCCTACCCTATAAGTTTAATAGTGCATTTTACTCGCCATTTCATGCGCTTTGAGATGCCGCTTAGCCCAATACGCTATCTGAAATAGGAGCGACGTAAATTGAACAAATGTGATAGAATTTCCCTGAAATCTTATATTAAACAAAATATAAAATGATCTAAACGGGACTCTGATTGCCCTATCACAGAAGTTTAGTAGTGCATTTCACTCGCCCTTCCACGTGCTTTAAGATGCTGCCTAGTCCAGTACACTATCTGAAACAGGAGCGACGTATGTTGAACAAATGTGATAGAATTACGCTGAATTCTTATATTAACCGTAATATAAAATGATCTAATCGGGTCTCTGTTCGCCCTACCCTAGAAGAACACAAGCGCATTTCACTCATCATATCATGCGCTTTGAGATGCCGCTTAGCCCAATACGCTATCTGCAATAGGAGCGACGTAAATTGAACAAATGTGATAGAATTTCGCTGAATCCTTAAATTAACCATAATATAAAATGATCTAATCGGGTCTCTGTTTGCCTTACCCTAGAAGTTTAATAGTGCATTTTACTCGCCACTTCATGCGCTTTGAGATCCCGCTTAGCCCAATACGCTATCTGCAATAGGAGCGACGTGAATTGAACAAATGTGATAGAATTTCGCTGAATTCTTAAATTAACCATAACATAAAATGATCTAATCGTGTCTCTGTCTGCCCTATCATAGAAGTTTAATAGTGCATTTCACTCGTCATTTCATGCGCTTTGAGATGCCGCCTAGCCCAGTACGCTATCTGAATTAGGAGCGACGTAAGTTGAACAAATGTGATAGAATTACGCTGAATTAATATATTAACCTTAATGTAAAATGATCTAATCGGGTCTTTGTTCGCCCTACCCTTGAAGTTTAATAGTGCACATTGCTCGCCATTTCATGCGCTTTAAGATGCCGCCTAGCCCAGTACGCTATCTGAAATAGGAGCGACGTAAATAGAACAATTGTGATAGAATTTCGCTGAATTCTTATATTAACCAAAATATAAAATGATCTAATCGGGTCTCCGATTGCCCTATCATAGAAGTTTAATAGTGCATTTTGCTCGCCAATGCACGCGCTTTAAGATTCCGCCTAGCCCAGTACGCTATCTGAAATAGGAGCGACGTAAGTTGAACAAATGTGATAGAATTAGGCTGAATTCTTAAATTAACCATAATATAAAATGATCTAATCGGGTCTCTGTTTACCCTATCATAGATGTTTAATAGTGCATTTCACTCGTCATTTCATGCGCTTTGAGATGCCGCATAGCCCAGTACGCTATCTGAAATAGGAGCGACGTAAATTGAACAATTGTGATAGAATTTCGCTGAATTCTTATATTAACCAAAATATAAAATGATCTAGTCGGGTCTCTGATTGCCCTATCATAGACGTTTAATAGTGCATTTTGATCGCCATTCCACGCGCTTTAAGATGCCGCCTAGCCCAGTACGCTATCTGAAATTGGAGCGACGTAAATTAAACAAATGTGACAGAATTTTGCTGACATCTTAAATTAACCATAATATAAAATGATCTAATCGGGTCTCTGTTTGCCATACCCTACAAGTTTAGCAGTGCATTTTACTCGCCATTCCATGCGCTTTGAGATGCCGCTTAGCCCAATACGCTATCTGAAATATGAGCGACGAAAGTTGAACAAATGTGATAGAATTTCGCTGAATTATTTTATTAACCAGAATGTAAAATGATCTAATCTGGTCTCTGTTCGCCATAGCCTAGAAGTTTAATAGTGGATTTTACTCGGCATTCCAAGCGCTTTAAGATGCCGCCTCTCCCAGTACGCTTTCTGAAATAGGAGCGACCTAAATTGAACGAATGTGATAGAATTTTGCTGAATTCTTAAATTAACCATAATATAAAATGATCTAATCGGGTCTCTGCTTGCCCTACCCTAGAAGTTTAATAGTGCATTTTAGTCGCCATTTCATGCGCTTTGAGATGCCGCTTCGCCCAATACGCTATCTGAAATAGGAGCGACGTAAATTAAACAAATGTGATAGAATTTCCCTGAAATCTTATATTAAACAAAATATAAAATGATCTATTCGGGTCTCTGATTGCCCTATCATAGAAGTTTAGCAGTGCATTTTACTCGCCATTCCACGCGCTTTAAGATGCCGCCTAGCCCAGTACGCTATCTAAATTAGGAGCGACGTAAGTTGAACAAATGTGATAGAATTTCGCTCAATTCTTAAATTAACCATAATATAAAATGATCTAATCGGGTCTCTGTTTGCCCTACCCTAGAACTTTAATAGTGCATTTTATTCGCCATTTCATACGCTTTGAGATGCCGCTTTGCCCAATACGCTATCTGAAATAGGAGCGACGTAAATGAAACAAATGTGATAGAATTTCACTGAATTCTCATATTAACCAAAATATGAAATGATCTAATCGGGTCTCTGATTGCCCTAGCATAGAAGTTTAATAGTGCATTTTACTCGCCATTCCGCGCGCTTTAAGATGTCGCATAGCCCAGTTGGCTATCTGAAATATGAGCGACGTAAATTGAACAAATGTGATAGAATTTCCCTGAAATCTTATATTAAACAAAATATAAAATGATCTATTCGGGTCTCTGATTGCCCTATCATAGAAGTTTAGCAGTGCATTTTACTCGCCATTCCACGCGCTTTAAGATGCCGCCTAGCCCAGTACGCTATCTAAATTAGGAGCGACGTAAGTTGAACAAATGTGATAGAATTTCGCTCAATTCTTAAATTAACCATAATATAAAATGATCTAATCGGGTCTCTGTTTGCCCTACCCTAGAACTTTAATAGTGCATTTTATTCGCCATTTCATACGCTTTGAGATGCCGCTTTGCCCAATACGCTATCTGAAATAGGAGCGACGTAAATGAAACAAATGTGATAGAATTTCACTGAATTCTCATATTAACCAAAATATGAAATGATCTAATCGGGTCTCTGATTGCCCTAGCATAGAAGTTTAATAGTGCATTTTACTCGCCATTCCGCGCGCTTTAAGATGTCGCATAGCCCAGTTGGCTATCTGAAATATGAGCGACGTAAATTGAACAAATGTGATAGAATTTCGCTGAATTCTTATATTAACCAAAATATAAAATGATCTAATCGGGTCTCTGTTTGCCTTATCCTAGAAGTTTAATAGTGTATTTCACTCGTCATTTCATGCGCTTTGAGATGCCGCTAAGCACAATAAGCTATCTGGAATAGCAGCGACGTAAATTGATCAAATGTGATAGAATTACGCCGCATTCTTATATTAGCCGTAATATAAAATGATCTAATCAGGTCTCTGTTTGCCTTATCCTAGAAGTTTAATAGTGCATTTTACTCGCCATTCCACGCGCTTTGAGCTGCCGCTTAGCCCAATACGCTATCTGAAATAGGAGCGACGTAAGTTGAAAAAATGTGATAGAATTGCGCTGAATTCTTTTATGAACCATAATGTAAAATGATCTAATCGGGTCTCTGTTCTCCCTAGCCTAGAAGTTTAATAGTGCATTTTACTCGCCATTCCACGCGCTTTAAGATGCCGCCTAGCCCAGTACGCTATCTGAAATACGAGCGACGTAAATTGAACAAATGTGATAGAATTTTGCTGAATTCTTAAATTAACCGTAATATAAAATGATCTAATCGGGTCTCTGTTTGCCCTAGCCCAGAAGTTTGCGGGTGCATTTTATTCGCCATTTCATGCGCTTTGAGATGCCGCTTAGCCGAATACGCTATCTGAATTAGGAGCGACGTAAATTGAACAAATGTGATACAAATTCCCTGAAATCTGATATTAAACAAAATATAAAATGATCTAATCGGGTCTCTGATTGCCCTATCATAGAAGTTTAATAGTGCACTTTACTCGCCATTCCATGCGCTTTAAGGTGCCGCCTAGCCCAGTACGCTATCTGAAATAGGAGCGACGTAAACTGAACAAATGTGATAGAATTTTGCTGAATTCTTAAATTAACCATAGTATAAAATGATCTAGTCGGGTCTCTGATTGCCCTACCCTAGAAGTTTAATAGTGCATTTTACTCGCCATTTCATGCGCTTTGAGATGCCGCTTAGCCCAGTACGCTATCTGAAATAGGAGCGACGTATGTTGAACAGATGTGATAGAATTTCCCTGAATTCTTATATTAACCTTAATGTAAAATGATCTAATCGGGTCTCTGTTTGCCCTACCCTAGAAGTTTAATAGTGCATTTCACTCGTCATTTCATGCGCTTTGCGATGCCGCTTAGCCCAATAAGCTATCTGAAATAGGAACGACGTAAATTGAACAAATGTGATAGAATTTTTCTGAATTCTTAAATTAACCATTATATAAAATGATCTAATCGGGTCTCTGTTTGCCCTACCCTTGAAGTTTAATAGTGCATTTTACTCGCCATTCCACGCGCTTTAAGATGCCGCCTAGCCCAGTACGCTATCTGAAATAGGAGCGACGTAAATGGAACAAATGTGTTAGAATTTCGCTGAATTATTATATTAACCAAAATATAAAATAATCTAATCGGGTCTCTGTTTGCCTTACCCTAGAAGTTTAATAGTGCATTTTACTCGCCATTTCATGCGCTTTGAGATGCCGCTTAGCCCAATACGCTATCTGAAATAGGAGCGACGTAAATTGAACAAATGTGATAGAATTTCGCTGAATTCTTAAATTAACCATAATATAAAATGATCTAATGGGGTCTCTGATTGCCCTACCCTAGAAGATTAATAGTGCATTTCACTCGCCATTTCATGCGCTTTGAGATGCCGCTTAGCCCAATACGCTATCTGACATAGGAGCGACGTAAATTGAACAAATGTGATAGAATTTCGCTGAATTCTTATATTAACCAAAATATAAAATGATCTAATCGGGTCTCTGATTGCCCTATCATAGAAGTTTAATAGTGCATTTTACTCGCCATTCCACGCGCTTTAAGTTGCCGCCTAGCCCAGTACGCTATCTGAAACAGGAGCTACGTAAGTTGAACAAATGTGACAGAATTACGCTGAATTCTTATATTTACCGTAGTATAAAATGATCTAATCGGGTCTCTGTTTGCCTTATCCTAGAAGTTTAATAGTGCATTTTACTCGCCATTTCATGCGCTTTGAGATGCCGCATAGCCCAATACGCTATCTGAAATAGGAGCGACGTAAATTGAACAAATGTGATACATTTTCGCTGAATTCTTAAATTAACCATAATATAAAATGATCTAATGGGGTCTCTGATTGCCCTATCATAGAAGATTAATAGCGCATTTTACCCGCCATTCCACGCGCTTTAAGATGCCGCCTAGCCCAGTACGCTATCTGAAATAGGAACGACGTAAATTGAACAAATGTGATAGAATTATGCTGAATTCTTAAATTGACCATAATATAAAATGATCTAATCGGGTCTCTGTTTGCCCTACCCTAGAAGTTTAATATTGCATTTCACTCGCCATTTCATGCGCTTTGAGGTGCCGCTTAGCCCAATATGCTATCTGAAATAGGAGCGACGTAAATTGAACAAATGTGATAGAATTTCCCTGAAATCTTATATAAAACAAAATATAAAATGATCTAATCGGGTCTCTGATTGCCCTATCATGGAAGATTAGTAGTGCATTTTACTCACCCTTCCACGCGCTTTAAGATGCCGCCTAGCCCAGTACGCTATCTGAAATAGGAGCGACGTAAATTGAACAAATGTGATAGAATTTTGCTGAATTCTTAAATTAACCATAATATAAAATGATCTAATCGGGTCTCTGTTTGCCCTACCCTAGAAGTTTAGTAGTGCATTTTACTCGCCTTCCACGCGCTTTAAGATGCCGCCTAGCCCTGTACGCTATCTGAAATAGGAGCGACGTAAGTTGATCAAATGTGATAGAATTACGCTAATTCTTATATTAACCGTAATATAAAATGATCTAATCGGTTCTCTGATTGCCCTACCATAGAAGTTTAATGGTGCATTTTACTCGCCATTCCACGCGCTTTAAGTTGCCGCCTAGCCCAGTACGCTATCTGAAATAGGAGCGACGTAAATAGAACAAATGTGATAGAATTTCGCTGAATTCTTATATTAACCAAAATATAAAATGATCTAATGGGGTCTCTGATTGCCCTACCCTAGAAGATTAATAGCGCATTTTACCCGCCATTCCACGCGCTTTAAGATGCCGCCTAGCCCAGTACGCTATCTGAAATAGGAGCTACGTAAGTTGAACAAATGCGTCAGAGTTACGCTGAATTCTTATATTAACCGCAATATAAAATGATCTAATCGGGTCTCTGTTTGCCTTATCCTAGAAGTTTAATAGTGCATTTTACTCGCCATTTCATGCGCTTTGAGATGCCGCTTAGCCCAATGCGCTATCTGAAATAGGAGCTACGTAAGTTGAACAAATGTGACAGAATTGCGCTGAATTCTTATATTTACCGTAATATAAAATGATCTAATCGGTACTCTGATTGCCCTACCATAGAAGTTTAATGGTGCATTTTACTCGCCATTCCACGCGCTTTAAGTTGCCGCCTAGCCCAGTACGCTATCTGAAATAGGAGCTACGTAAGTTGAACAAATGTGACAGAATTACGCTGAATTCTTATATTAACCGTAATATAAAATGATCTAATCGGGTCTCTGTTTGCCTTATCCTAGAAGTTTAATAGTGCATTTTACTCGCCATTCCACGCGCTTTAAGATGCCGCCTAGCCCAGGACGCTATCTGATATAGGAGCTACGTAAGGTGAACAAATGTGACAGAGTTACGCTGAATTCTTATATTAACCGCAATATAAAATGATCTAATCGGGTCTCTGTTTGCCTACCCTAGAAGTTTAGTAGTGCATTTTACTCGCCATGTCCTGCGCTTTGAGGTGCAGCTTACCCCAATACGCTATCTGAAATAGGAGCGACGTAAATTGAACAAATGTGATAGAATTTCGCTGAATTCTTATATTAACCAAAACATAAAATGATCTAATCGGGTCTCTGATTGCCCTATCATAGAAGTTTAATAGTGCATTTTACCCGCCATTCCACGCGCTTTAAGATGCCGCCAAGTCCAGTACGCTATCTGAAATAGGAGCTACGTAAGTTGAACAAATGTGTCAGAGTTACGCTGAATTCTTATATTAACCGCAATATAAAAAGATCTAATCGGGTCTCTGTTTGCCTTATCCTAGATGTTTAATAGTGCATTTTACTCGCCATTTCATGCGCTTTAAGATGCCGCCTAGCCCAGTACGCTATCTGAAATAGGAGCTACGTAAGTTGAACAAATGTGTCAGAGTTACGCTGAATTCTTATATTAACCGCAATATAAAATGATCTAATCGGGTCTCTGTTTGCCTTATCCTAGATGTTTAATAGTGCATTTTACTCGCCATTTCATGCGCTTTGAGATGCCGCTTAGCCCAATACGCTATCTGAAATAGGAGCTACGTAAGTTGAACAAATGTGACACAATTACGCTGAATTCTTATATTTACCGTAATATAAAATGATCTAATCGGGTCTCTGATTGCCCTATCATAGAAGTTTAATAGTGCATTTTACTCGCCATTCCACGCGCTTTAAGATGCCGCCTAGCCCAATACGATATCTGCAATTGGAGCGACGTAAATTGAACAAATGTGGTAGAATTTCGCTGAATTCTTAAATTAACCATAATATAAAATGATCTAATCGGGTCTCTGTTTGCCCTACCCTAGAAGTTTAATAGTGCATTTTACTCGTCATTTCATGCGCTTTAAGATGCCGCTTAGCCCAATACGCTACCTGAAATAGGAGCGATGTAAATTGATCAAATGTGATAGAATTTCGCTGAATTCTTTTATTAACCATAACGTAAAATGATCTAATCGGGTCTCTGTACGCCCTAGCGTAGAAGCTTAATTGTGCATTTTATTCGTCATTTCATGCGCTTTGAGATGCCGCTTAGCCCAATACGCTATCTGAAATAGGAGCGACGTAAATTGAACAAATGTGATAGAATTTCGATGAATTCTTATATTAACCAAAATATAAAATGATCTAATCGGGTCTCTGTTTGCCCTACCCTAGAAGTTTAATAGTGCATTTTACTCGCCATTTCTCGCGCTTTGAGATGCCGCTTAGCCCAATACGCTATCTGAAATATCAGCGACGTAAATTGAACAAATCTGAGAGAATTTCGCTGAATTCTTAAATTAACCATAATATAAAATGATCTTATCGGGTCTCTGTTTGCACTACCCTAGAAGTTTAATAGTGCATTTTACTCGACATTTCTTGCGCTTTGAGATGCCGCTTAGTCCAATACGCTATCTGAAATATCAGCGACGTAAATTGTACAAATGTGAGAGAATTTCGCTGAATTCTTATATTAACCAAAATATAAAATGATCTAATCGAGTCTCTGATTGCCCTATCATAGAAGTTTAGTAGTGCATTTTACTCGCCCTTCCACGCGCTTTGAGATACCGCCTAGCCCAGTACGCTATCTGAAATAGGAGAGACGTAAGTTGAACAAATGTGATAGAATTACGCTGAATTCTTATATTAACCGTAATATAAAATGATCTAATCGGGTCTCTGTTTGACCTACCCTAGAAGTTTAACAGTGCATTTTACTCCTCATTTCATGCGCTTTGAGATGCCGCATAGCCCAATACGCTATCTGAAATAGGAACGACGTAAATTGAACAAATGTGATAGAATTTTTCTGAATTCTTAAATTAACCATTATATAAAATGATCTAATCGGGTCTCTGTTTGCCCTACCCTTGAAGTTTAATAGTGCATTTTACTCGCCATTCCACGCGCTTTAAGATGCCGCCTAGCCCAGTACGCTATCTGAAATAGGAGCGACGTAAATGGAACAAATGTGTTAGAATTTCGCTGAATTATTATATTAACCAAAATATAAAATAATCTAATCGGGTCTCTGATTGCCCTATCATAGAAGTTTAATAGTGCATTTTACTCGCCATTCCACGCGCTTTAAGTTGCCGTCTAGCCCAGTACGCTATCTGAAATAGGAGCTACGTAAGTTGAACAAATGTGACAGAATTACGCTGAATTCTTATATTAACCGTAATATAAAATGATCTAATCGGGTCTCTGTTTGCCCTACCCAAGAACTTTAATAGTGCATTTCTCTCGTCATTTCATGCGCTTTGAGATGCCGCTTATCCCAATACGCTATCTGAAATAGGAGCGACGTAAATTGAACAAATGTGATAGAATTTCCATGAAATCTTATATTAAACAAAACATAAAATGATCTAAACGGGACTCTGATTGCCCTATCATAGAAGTTTAGTAGTGCATTTTACTCGCCCTTCCACGCGCTTTGAGATGCCGCCTAGCCCAGTACACAATCTGAAATAGGAGCGACGTATGTTGAACAAATGTGATATAATTACGCTGAATTCTTATATTAACCGTAATATTAAATGATCTAATCGGGTCTCGGTTTGCCTTACCCTAGAAGTTTAATAGTGCATTTTACTCGCCATTTCATATGCTTTGAGATGCCGCTTAGCCCAATACGCTATCTGCAACATGAGCGACGTAAATTGAACAAATGTGATAGAATTTCGCTGAATTCTTAAATTAACCATAATATAAAATGATCTAATCGGGTCTCTGTTTGCCCTACCCTAGAAGTTTAATAGCACATTTTACTCGCCATTTCTTGCGCTTTGAGATGCCGCTTAGCCCAATACGCTATCTGAAATATCAGCGACGTAAATTGAACAAATGTGAGAGAATCTCGCTGAATTCTTATATTAACCTTAATGTAAAATGATCTAATCGGGTCTCTGTTCGCCCTACCCTAGAAGATTACTAGTGCATTTCACACGTCATTTCATGCGCTTTGAGATGCCGCTTAGCTCAATAAGCTATCTGAAATAGGAGCGACGTAAATTGGACAAACGTGATAGAATTTTTCTGAATTCTTAAATAAACCATAATATGAAATGATCTAATCGGGTCTCTGTTTGCCCTACCCTAGAGATTTAACAGTGCATTTTACTCGCCATTTCATGCGCTTTGAGATGCCGCTTAGCCCAATACGCTATCTGAAATAGGAGCGACGTAAATTGAACAAATGTGATAGAATTTCGCTGAATTCTTATATTAACCAAAATATAAAATGATCTAATCGGGTCTCTGATTGCCCTATCATAGAAGTTTGATAGTGTATTTTACTCGACATTCCACGCGCTTTAAGTTGCCGCCTAGCCCAGTACGCTATCTGAAATAGGAGCTACGTAAGTTGAACAAATGTGACAGAATTACGCTGAATTCTTATATTAACCGTAATATAAAATGATCTAATCGGGTCTCTGTTTGCCCTACCCTAGAAGTTTAATAGTGCATTTTACGCGCCATTTCTTGCGCTTTGAGATGCCGCTTAGCCCGGTACGCTATCTGAAATAGGAGCGACGTAAATTGATCAAATGTGATAGAATTTCGCTGAATTCTTTTATTAACCATAACGTAAAATGATCTAATCGGGTCTCTGTTCGCCCTAGCGTAGAAGCTTAATTGTGCATTTTATTCGTCATTTCATGCGCTTTGAGATGCCGCTTAGCCCAATACGCTATCTGAAATAGGAGCGACGTAAATTGAACAAATGTGATAGAATTTCGGTGAATTCTTAAATTAACCATAATATAAAATGATCTAATCGGGCCTCTGTTTGCCCTACCCTAGAAGTGTAATAGTACATTTTACTCGCCATTCCACGCGCTTTAAGATGCCGCTTAGCCCAATACGCTATCTGAAATAGGAGCGACGTAAATGGAACAAATGTGATAGAATTTCCCTGAATTCTTATATTAACCTTAATGTAAAATGATCTAATCGGGTCTCTGTTCGCCCTACCCTAGAAGTTTAATAGTGCATTTTACTCGCCATTTCTCGCGCTTTGAGATGCCGCTTAGCCCAATACGCTATCTGAAATATCAGCGACGTAAATTGAACAAATCTGAGAGAATTTCGCTGAATTCTTAAATTAACCATAATATAAAATGATCTTATCGGGTCTCTGTTTGCACTACCCTAGAAGTTTAATAGTGCATTTTACTCGACATTTCTTGCGCTTTGAGATGCCGCTTAGTCCAATACGCTATCTGAAATATCAGCGACGTAAATTGAACAAATGTGAGAGAATTTCGCTGAATTCTTATATTAACCAAAATATAAAATGATCTAATCGGGTCTCTGATTGCCCTATCATAGAAGTTTAGTGGAGCATTTTACTCGCCCTTCCACGCGCTTTGAGATACCGCCTAGCCCAGTACGCTATCTGAAATAGGAGCGACGTAAGTTGAACAAATGTGATAGAATTACGCTGAATTCTAATATTAACCGTAATATAAAATGATCTAATCGGGTCTCTGTTTGCCCTACCCTAGAAGTATAACAGTGCATTTTACTCGTCATTTCATGCGCTTTGAGATGCCGCATAGCCCAATACGCTATCTGAAATAGGAACGACGTAAATTGAACAAATGTGATAGAATTTTTCTGAATTCTTAAATTAACCATAATATAAAATGATCTAATCGGGTCTCTGTTTGCCCTACCCTTGAAGTTTAATAGTGCATTTTACTCGCCATTCCACGCGCTTTAAGATGCCGCCTAGCCCAATACGCTATCTGAAATACGAGCGACGTAAGTTGAACAAATGCGTTAGAATTTCGCTGAATTCTTTGATTAACCATAATGTAAAATGATCTTATCGCGTCTCTGATTTCCCTATCATAGAAGTTTACTGATTTCCCTATCATAGAAGTTTAACAGTGCATTTGACTCGCCATTTCATGCGCTTTGAGATGCCGCTGTAGCCCAGTACGCTATCTGAAATAGGGGCGACGTAAATTGAACAAATGTGATAGAATTACTCTGAATTCTTATATTAACCGTAATATTAAAATGATCTAATCGGGTCTCTGTTTGCCCTACCCTAGAAGTTTAATAGTGCATTTTACTCGCCATTTCATGCACTTTGAGATGCCGCTTAGCCCAAGACCCTATCTGAAATAGGAGCGACGTAAATTGAACAAATGTGATAGAATTTCGCTGAATTCTTAAATTAACCATAATATAAAATGATCTAATGGGGTCTTTGATTGCCCTACCCTAGAAGATTAATAGTGCATTTCACTCGCCATTTAATGCGCTTTGAGATGCCGCTTGGCCCAATACGCTATCTGACATAGGAGCGACGTAAATTGAACAAATGTGATAGAATTTCGCTGAATCCTTATATTAACCAAAATATAAAATGATCTAATCGGGTCTCTGATTGCCCTATCATAGAAGTTTAATAGTGCATTTTACTCGCCATTCCACGCGCTTTAAGTTGCCGCCTAGCCCAGTACGCTATCTGAAATAGGAGCTACGTAAATTGAACAAATGTGATAGAATTTCGCTGAATTCTTAAATTAACCATAATATAAAAATGATTTAATCTGGTCTTTGTTTGCCCTACCCTAGAAGTTTAATAGTGCATTTTACTCGCCATTTCATGCGCTTTGAGATGCCGCTTAGCCCAATACGCTATCTGAAAATACGAGCGGACGTAAGAGGAACAAATGTGATAGAATTTCGCTGAATTCTTCTATTAACCATAATGTAAAATGATCTAATCGGGTCTCTGTTCGCCCTAGCCTGGAAGTTTACTAGTGCATTTTATTCGCCATTTCATGCTCTTTGAGATGCCGCTTAGCCGAATACGCTAACTGAAATAGGAGCGACGGAAATTGAACAAATGTGATAGAATGTCCCTGAAATCATATATTAAACAAAATGTAAAATGATCTAATCGGGTCTCTGATTGCCCTATCATAGAAGTTTAAGAGTGCATTTTACTCGCCATTTCTTGCGCTTTGAGATGCCGCATAGCCCAATACGCCTATCTGAAATATCAGCGACGTAAATTGAACAAATGTGATAGAATTTCGCTGAATTCTTTTATTAAACAAAATATAAAATGATCTAATCGAGTCTCTGATTGCCCTATCATAGAAGTTTAATAGTGCATTTTACTCGCCATTTCATGCGCTTTGAGATGCCGCTTAGCCCAATACGCTATCTGCAATAGGAGCGACGTAAGTTGAAACAAATGTTGATAGAATTTCGCTGAATTCTTTTATTAACCATAATGTAAAGTGATCTAATCCGGTCTCTGTTCGCCCTAGCCTAGAAGTTGAATAGCTCATTTTATTCGCCTATTTCATGCGCTTTGAGATGCCGCCTTAGCCCAATACGCTATCTGAAATAGGAGCGACGTAAATTGAACAAATGTGATAGAATTTCCCTGAATTTCTTATATTAACCTTAATGTAAAATGATCTAATCGGGTCTTTCTTCGACCAACCCTAGAAGTTTAATAGTGCATTTCACTCGTCACTTCATGCGCTTTGAGATGCCGCTAAGCACAATAAGCTATCTGTAATAGGAGCGACGTAAATTGAACAAATGTGATAGAATTTCGCTGAATTCTTTTATTAACCATAATGTAAAATGATCTAATCCGGGTCCTCTGTTCGCCCCCGCCTAGAAGTTTAATAGTGCATTTTATTCGCCATTTCATGCGCTTTGAGATGCCGCTTAGCCCAATACGCTATCAGAAATAGGAGCGAAATAAATTGAACAAATGTGATAAATTTCACTGAATTCTTATATTAACCAAAATATAAAATGATCTAATCAGGTCTCTGACTGCCCTAGCATAGAAGCTTAATAGTGCATTTTACTCGCCATTCCGCGCGCTTTAGGATGCCGCCTAGCCCAATACGCTATCTGAAATAGGAGCGACGTAAATTGAACAAATGTGATAGAATTTCGCTGAATTCTTAAATTAACCATAATATATAATGATTTAATCGGGTCTTTGTTTGCCCTACCCTAGAAGTTTAATAGTGCATTTTACTCGCCATTTCATGCGCTTTGAGATGCCGCTTAGCCCAATACGCTATCTGAAATACGAGCGACGCGAA